>JAMPIV010001574.1:525000-532768 GCA_024509875.1 Oreohelix idahoensis | reverse complement strand
CAGTCAGGGACAACGATTACATCAGTTACGTCTGCCCAAACCTAGGATCGACCTGTTCAAAAAGAGTCTAGCCTACTCTGGTGCCTACTTATGGAACAGCCTTCCACACCACCTAAAAAGCCTACCTACACAATATTCTTTTAACAAAGCACTTTTCAAACACTTCCTCAACACTGATTATCTACCCCCATAGAAACAGTATTTGCCTGTCAACATCTCATCCATAGGTCAACATTTCTTTTCCTCTTCCGCTCATTTTTGTGTGTGAATAATTTGTTTTATATCCATGTAATATCATTATTATATTCACTTTAAAATATTATTATATAATGTAATGTATGTGTGAATGTACCCACATAATACTGTACTTTAGAAATGTGAGTCGTGAGAATGTACCCGCATACCAAAAATACAGATTAATTGTAGACGGATTGACCGCATGAGTGAGTGTCGGTATACAGAATTTATTTATTTTTATTTATTGTTTTATTTATTTTATTTTATTATTACTTTTTTTTCCCCCATTTACTAGCTTGTTTGTTTCAAAAAAAAAAAACCCTACTCATTTTTTTTATTATTATGCTTGCATACTGTAAATGAATGCTGTTATGGTAACTTTATAATGTTGCATGCCTTTAAATTAATGCTTAAAGCATCATGTGGGAATGAAAGGATATAGTATGCAAGATTAATGAGAGTGGAAGGGCAGAATGTTAGACGGGCCTGCGCGCCCAATTCTTTACCCTTCGAAAATAAAGTTCGTTCGTTCGTTCACATTTATTACAATAATAATACATAACAACAATTCATAACATCAAAACCCACCACAATATCCTCATCGCTACAGAAACATTTGAGGAACACGTTACCTCTTTGAATATGCTGTTTGATATACTCAGAGAGGCTAACTTGACCGCTAGACCAACAAAACGTTGTATTGGTTGTAAAGAGTTGGAATTCTTGGGACATACCGTACATCAGGGTAGCATGACCCCTGATCCCAATAATCTGGAAAAATTGAAAAGAGCACCTAGGCCACAAACAAAGAAAGATGTGCGATCTTTCGTGTCGTTGTGTGGGTTCTACCAAAAGTACATTAAACATGTTAACTCTATATGTGCTCCTCTGACGGATTTAACTCGCAAGGGTCAACCTGATACAATAAACTGGTCCGCACAGTGTGAATGGGCTTACCAGGAGTTAAAAGAAAAACACGCAAGCAGGCCAGTATTGCAATTTCCTGACTTGAATCAAGAATTTATCGTGAGAAGTGACGCAAGCAATGTGGGCCTGGGCGCTACATTGTTGCAAAGGTCCTCCTCACAAGATGGAGAATTGAACCCAGTCGCTTATGCAAGCCGCAAGTTGAACAAGGCGGAAAAAATTATTCAACAAGTGAAAAAGAATGTCTAGCTTTGATATGGGCTATAAAAAACATTCCAGATTTATCTATATGGCAGGACATTTGTGGTCCAAACGGATCATTCACCTCTCGTATTCCTGTCACAAGCCAAGCATGAAAATTCCAGATTATTGAGATGGTCATTATTATTACAGCCATACTCATTTCTGATTGAATATATTCCCGACCCTCAGAACGTCGGTGCAGACTTTTTGAGTAGACATCCTTATGATGAAGTTCAGAAGAACGCATAAGACTTCATTTGAGCTAAGTTATCTCGCAGATTATAACCTGCAAATGAATGCATGTTTTAGGACGGGAGGTGTGTAGTAAAATCTGCGAGATAATCGCTCATTTCAGTAAGATTTTAGTCCTATGATAATAAATAACCCAGCCCAATTGTGTCTGACTATAATCATCTCACACGCCAGCATCGCGCTGAATTTTGTGCCATTGTAATGCTTAGAAACGATCCCGCAGTATAAACCTACTCGCTTTCCTTGTGACGTACAAAAAACATTTTTAACATTTTGCCATCTGATAGAGACTGCGGCAAGACTTATAATTAACGATCTGCCAGAAATGTGCTGCCAAACTACTGTCTGAATTAACGTAATACTTTAACTTTAACGCCTTTAATTGTAGTAATCCTTACATTTTTGGTAGTGTAACACGAGACAACAGTAATAATTAACGCCAATTCTAACACCCGCCGCGCAAAACCCCGCTTCGCTTGACACGCTGTGGGATTGGCCCGATGATATATACACACAGACAGTTTAAATTCTCGCCGAGTAATGTTTTTCTGACGTCACTCAAACAAGTTAGTTATTTGAATAAAAATGCTAGAGAGAGAGATGAGAGTGGGAAGATGGCCGACTTGTGTAAAATTTATATTTGACGATTGACAGTGACACAATTGAAAATCTAAACCATACTGAAACTGACCATAAAAATCATATGGTACTATAGCTTAGAGTCCCCTGAGCAAAAATGTGTTTTAAAAAATATGGTAGTCCAAGTATTAGCCAAGTTACTGAGGAAATACTAAATGTCTAGTAACACTAAGACGGACAGACTGTGGTTCCTGCTTGTTTTTTTTTCATAACGTTAGTGGGGACGCCAGCTTAGAAAGAGGCATGGTAGTAATTCAAATTCTATTAGTTGGTATAGGAGTGAAAGGGGAGAGATAGGAAAAATGTAACTAAAAACGAAACATCTTCTTCTATTGGGCATAACTAACGCAGACTGATCAATCGACTACCAGACACAGAATTGTTTGGAATTTTTTTTTTTTCAAAAACTACATTTGAATTCTGGTAGTCGCAAGTTTTCCATTGGCCAGTACTAATAGATATTGGCAAAAAGCTTTCAATGCTCATCGCCAGTTGACAAAAACTTTTTCTATCAAATACGCTGAGATCAGCTGTGTTAATTTGTAAAATAAAGAATTAATTAGCAGTCTGGGCAGGGCAGAGAAAAACTGAGGCCATTCTTTGCACGTCAGCGTTATTTGTTACTATTTCTTGAAATTGTGGTAAGAATGCTTTATGTATTAATATGTTTATTACAACTGCCAAAGTTAGATACTGCTATTGGGAAAAGTGAAGGACATGCCGGGAGCAGACATTGTTGAGTCCTCACATTGAACTGTGTCTAACTGTGGTATATTGTCATGATTTTGTTTTAATATTATTGTATTAGAATATGTTAGTAAGCCTCCGTGTTCCATGAACACTGTTCACCATGCCTGGAGCGTTTATAATTTAAAAAAAAAGAAGAGCAAATCATACAAAAGGAAATGTGGTTACTCCACGTTATTGTATTGAGTAAAACTATGTAAAAGTACAGTGGCGTATCTGCCATAGGGACCTGAGGTGTGGTCACAGAAAGGTGTGAGTCATATAAAATTAGGGGCGAGTGCACCTGTATGCACGCGAGGCTGACCCCATACCACCATATGTAAATAATAATAAAGTGTGATCAGATATAAAAAGGCCAGGGTGTCGTTTTATTGCAGAGGTTTTATTTCCTGTTACCAGCCGGTGACAGGAAACCTGATGAGTGAGTGTAACGCCAACAAGTCTCCGGTAAAACGTTTATGCTGTCAGCAGATAGCTGGAGGAGCTTGTGTGTGCTAATATATCTATATTTTCTGCAACGACATACTGAATTATCCTTCTACAAAGAATCCCAGGTGATGTGTTAGCATCTGGGTATATCTGACACTTCAGTTACAATAAATTTTGATATTTTCAATCATACCCAGGATGTTATGGGGCGTGATGAAACTACAGCCCCGCCTAACAAGTGACAAACACTATTAGATAATAAAGTTGTAATCTGTGAATACACCAACAGGAGAGATAGAGTGACTTTATTAATATCGGACAAAGTGTCCACACATTTTAGTTAATCTTTTTTATGTAAACTATCTTTTCCTCATTTTCAAAGACCTGTCCAAAAGAGATGGCGGGACAGGCAGATTAAATTGTAAAAAGAAAATATTGAATTTTAAAGAAAAACCTTAACCACTGTTTTAGTCAATTCCTTATAGTGAGTTAAAGTGTTTTGTGTTTATGTACCATCATTTCCATTTCTCCCCTAGACATTAGGTACATCATACACCAGACACTAGAGCCAAAATAGTGACCGTGTGAGATCTAGGGAGGTAGCGTTAGGTTCCCTGCAAATACATCATTATCATCTATTAGAATAAGGGGCCTACATGTGCTTGACCTCACACGGTTAACACAGACAGCGATTTCTTTCCTTTTAGGTATAACATCATAACCTACCTAGGAAATTAAACTTGCTACACAAGTAAAGTCCTATACTGAGAGAAGGCACCGACCTGACATTCCTCGTTACTAGAAACCGAAGCTATTAACACTGTGCTTGCTGTTAACGTTCGTGCCTAGACAATTTTAATGTGACATAAACAGATATTAAAAAAAAATAATAATAACCAAGGAAACGTTCCCTGAAGTAGTGAACTCTACCTGACTTTGCGGAACTGGGGTTCCCTTGGCCAAGACTACCACTGGAGATTCTGTTTGTGCATGTCCTAAAAATTGTTGTTCCAGAAGTTGCTACCAAAGCTGTAAGTACGAATGCAAGCTAGTGATCACGGCTGACTGAATAGAGTGAATGCAGGACTGAGTGATTCCTTTATTGTTGTATTTTAGGCACCCATTTTGCTGTCTTAAATTTCTTTATGCAAGTTTTGTTGTTGCTAACAATATTTTCCTTAGGATAGATTAGAGTATCAAAGTCTGTTCCTACTTTTTTAAAGGGAAATCTTAGACTATAGCGTATGCATCCGTGACTCTTTGGGGCTATCACTTTTCTTCTAACAGGACTGTGGGCTATACATCGAGGGAAAAGTTTATACCTATGGGTCTATCATTCTTGTAGCAATTCATTGACTTATGACTATTTGTGTATGTTTGATGATGGAATTTTATTATGATAATTAAAATTCACTTGAACTTATTCCAGTGTGTCGGTCAGTTCGTTCCCAATTATCTATATTTCCACTGTCATAGTTTCACGTCTGTGTGTCTATTGTAGTCACATAGGTGTGTGTGTATGTGAGGGATATATATATATATATATATATATATATATATATATATATATATATATATATATATATATATATATATATATATATATATTACTATATATTATACTAGACGGTCTGACAAATCTTAATCTGTTGTAGATGATAGGCTGACTGAGAGAAATCATCTCGAAGGTCAGAGACCGACTCTTGTATATTTGCTCCATCTCAGTCGTGAAATCTATTTCTATTTTATCATGTCCCACTGAGCTATCACTTGTTTCTATTGCTATTCAGAAGTTACCAAACCAAGTCTTAATTCACCTATCACAAATTGTGACGTACGTCTAGTTCGACAAGTGAATTTTCCCTGATTTGATGGATGATTAAAGGGACTTTTAGCTTTTCATAACACTAAAACCCCTGAACATTTGTTGTAACTTTGTTGTTTCGCCAGAGCGAACCGATTCCACCGGGGCTCATTAAGTCAGCGGCATGAGATCTAAAGACACTGAGACGATCCCCAGAACAGAGAAGCTAGTTCTCGCAGGAATTTCTCATCTCCGTGCGAACACTGAACCGCTAGCAAGATGGACCAGAGCGGTCAGAAGAAAGCGGAGGAAGCGAACAGAGCAACGTCTCGCAGGAAGATGACACGGCAGTGCGAACCACAGTAGACGAAGAAAGCTTCTTGCAGACCTCGCACTTCTGTGGCAACCGACAGACTTGCCCTAAAGACTGAGAAACTGCAGAGACGGAGATCGGAAGCCAGGGGGCAATCGCGGTCAACACGACGGCTAGAAACCTCGACTTTTCCTGGGTTCTAAAGAGGCGCTAGAATCTAACAGGTCCCACTCATCTTGAATTCCATTTAGATATATACAGACCCTGAAGAATGCAACTTTATCACTCGTTTCGCCAGACCTTGATAGAAGTACTAGCATAGTGAAATCCTGTTTGATTCACTCTGGATACTCAACTTATTTGCAGTGAATTCTATTCTGTGCTAAACGGTATAATATATTTGTTTTAAAGTGATCAGTGGTCTAGTTCATTCATTCATTTTATTTCACTGGATTTTGTGATTAACTTAAAGCTATTAAATTAAACTTATCTCAAATAGTTCCAGTGGAATAGGTAATGAAATATCTATTATATTATTTTCCAAAATGATAGATACTTAAATGCTTAAAGTAACATTTAAAGACGCGAGGGAATTTATAACTAAATTTAATTGAGTTTAGTTCTAATTTTTACGTATGTTTTAACTATTAAATTCACGTGGAGTTCTTCCTGAATTTTATAAAAATTATAGACGCGAGTGTATAAATAGTTAACTGTAAATTTATCGCGTTTTGGAAATGATACTTGATTTTCGGTAGGAATTACATGTTTTCTATCTTTTATCTAGAGTGATCGTTACCTTAGCGATCCCAGCAAGAAGAAGTACAACCTGGTAAAGAGTCCCCAGACTCAGTTCTTAAACCCCCTTCCAGAATCTGATAAGACTGTGTATTAAATTTTAAATCTTTGAGGCGATCCTATGTTTGGGATCCAGCTATCTAATTAATAGAAAGAAAGCACTCCCAATGACAAATTTAAACACCTCACCAAGTATATTCAGTTGTAACTGGAAGAAGAACAATCGCCAGAGTTTTTTTAATTAAAATTACTGCTACAGAGAGAGAGAGAGAGAGAGTACCTATTTACCTGAACTGTGACGGTACCTAGTTTTTCCTCACCGGATTTAAAACCTACCTCACTGGACAGTTGTAGTCACCTCAGTTTTTTTAAAGCAGAAGGTTCACCACCAGCGGTGAAATCTAAGAAGCCACACCCCATTCTCACCAGTATCTAACTGCGACGGTGCCATCCCATAGACTTTTTTATATCAGAAAAAAAACCACAAGAACATTTAGTCTTCACGACCGGCGATAAGCGGGAATATTTGCTACCAGCCAAACCTCGCTAAATCTGGGGCCGGACATTGAAGTAACAGACACTCTCAATATGTCAAGTGTTAATTGATGAGTTTTTTGTATAATTCTATGGATTGCCTGCTTCTAAGATCGGTAAGTCTGTGTGTGAGTTTGTGTGTTGGCCAGCACGTGCGTGCATGACTAAAAGGAGATTTATGTGCAACTATTTTAATTGCTGTACCTGGTAGACACTTTGTTAGTTATTCCTTACATGGTTCACTTTATAAGTGGGATTTCTTAACCTCTGTTATTTCCCCTTCCTAGTCTGCTTAGTAGAAGGGAAAACAGTTAAAGATAATAGGACGAGTTTCCTAATCCCTCTTTTCAGGATAGATTAATTGACTGTTGGGTTAACTTATCTACTTCTGTTAACTACCTGTCATTTGGACCGGGTTCCTTTTTCTGTACAAGAGGGAAGGGCATATTGAACACTACTCTTCAACAACCCCCCCCCCACCCCCCCCCACCCCCCACTCCCACCCTCCTTGTCTTTTTTTTTGTATTTTGAAACTTCGATTTCTGCATGTAAATTGATAATTGTTTGTGACTTGAGTTTTTTTGAAGTAGAATTGAGAGGCAAATTGTCGTAAAACAGTCTGTCCTTACTCTTCCCAGCACTCTGTGAATCAACTATTTACTTCTAAAACCCTTACTATCACACAGCCTTTTCCATCATTCTCCACTCTAAACAGGACCACTATTTCCAAGACTCTTCCTCTCAAATAAATTTACGACACAAATCTACGACACCTAAGAATAATATAAGCTTTGGATGAAGGAAATCCGTTCAGAGATAAAGAAACTAGAATGATTTCAAGTTTT
>JAMPIV010001574.1:285000-520000 GCA_024509875.1 Oreohelix idahoensis | reverse complement strand
TTTTGATATTATTCTCTTCATACATTGAATGGATTTATATTTAATACAAATCAGCTTCCTTGAATGAAATTAAGAAGCTAAAAATAGAAAACAAACCCAGCTGGTCGCCGGGTTACCTTAGGTTTTACACGTTCAGAGAACAAACATGTACACAAGAGGTGGACTGAGAAGATGGCTGCGGTAAACACGGTGATACGCAAAAATATATAATGATTAGCACATTCGGCTCTGAGAGGTCGACATTCGCTTCGCATGAGCCACCTGACTTTGTGAGTCAAGTCGATCATGTCAAAAACGATCATAATATCGATACTTCTCGTGTGAATTCGACCATTGGCTTGATACTGTGGGCAGATGTTTTCAACGAAATAAACATTCCTCTCAAGTATTGTTATTATCGTGTAAATTCGACTACCATAGAAACTACCGTTATAAGTATCGTGTATAGGCTTCTTGAAGGCTTACTGGAGACAATACTCCAATGTTGAATACATGCTCAATCTTGAATCTATGAATGTAAGAAGCGCATGGGTCAGTGCTGCCTCTTTAAGAACAACTACACGCATTGACTTAAAGGGCACTCACATGTTAATATAAAAACGTTACGAAATTTAAAACACGCAACTTGTTTAAAGCAAAGTGTTCAAATGTCAAGCTGTGCTGTATCTTCTCTAGTTGTCGCCTTCCATTTCTTGTTTCTATCAATCTGTCCTGTTTGTCACAATACATTCGAGCTTCCCTCTTCCTATAAAACCCCCAAAGACAGTGGACTATTTCCTTCTAATATAAGTAATAACTGGGAGCCACGTTAGCACAGTGGTTAGTTCACTGGCATCCTAGCTCAGTGGTCCAGTTGAGGGTGGTTTTTTTCTAAACCGCAACGGCTCCCAGCCTCATGAATTGTGTACCACAGCATCTCTGGGAAGGTTAAGGCGGCCGGCGTGATGCTGACCACATCACCCCTAGTGTGCCGATGGTCAAGAAAATATGTTAATTTAAGTTTTTATTTTTAATTTAAAACAAAACTGATATTTTAAAAACAAAATCTGGTTTTTGGGGTGTTTTTATTTGCATGAAGGGTAACATTGCTTTGAAAAAAAATTTGAAGAATTGATATTCCAGAAAAGATGTGCGTGATACTTCATATAGATGGCTAGCTGGGAGATTTAAAGTAGACGAACAGAAGACAGTCAATCTTTCAGTGGACTATTCAACGTTTTCTGGGTCAAAGAGTGGTGTCCAACGCGAAAAAAGGGCCCAATTAACTATGCAGGGTTCCGGCATAGTGCCAGTTCAAGACAAACTAGTGTCGAACTTGAATAAAATCCGACACTGTATTCAATAGCTAGAGAGAGACCCGGAGGAAGCTTGTGAAAGAACGAAATGAGGAAGGAATCAGATTTTGCTACACTCACAAACACACAACGCTCTACACCTCTTTACTTACAGAGTGTCGAGATTCTGGAAGAGCCCAAACACACCAGGTCCTATCGTCTCCAGACTAATGCAGTCAATGATGATTCTGTGGATAAGCAAATATGCAAATGTGACGGTATCTGTAAGCAGCTCAAAGTTTTCAGAACATATAGTACTGTACTTAACGTCGACTGGCATAGCGGTTAGAGCGCTGGCTTCTCGAAGCTACCGGGTTCGAAACCTGGTAGTATCGCTCACCAGGCAATCTAGCTGTAAATGGGTACACGACACTGCTCTTGAGTTAGGAAAGGCAGAGGCAGCGAAGAACCGGTCACTCCACCTCATAGTTGTTTTTTTTTTTTTTTTTTTTTTTGCGTACGCCCGCTATTACTCGAGGCGAAATCTCAGGTTAGTATGATTTTTACGTGAGTATCCATTTTTCTTGTGCATAGACAGGTGTCCCTTGCCATTCAGGCAGATACTCGCCGATTTCGGAGGTACCCATTAGAGCTAGGTCGGCTCACGAGCCGCTATACCCTGGTCGACGAAATTCCTTCAAATGGACTCGCCAGGGCTCGAGTTAATTGTGACGAAATGGACGACCTCTATCGATCAATGGTTCTCTCCGGCAGTATCGGTACATTTGTGGTACTGATTTTTATTATGTGCTGTCAATTATCGCACTTTTCTGTCTGTCTGTCTTTCTTTCTTTCTTTCTTTCTTTTTCTGCTAAGTAGCAGATATTTGATTTTATCAAATCACCCTGTAGGTGATAAATATCACATTTGCAAGGAGTGCTACCCAGATTTGTAGTTATAGGCGCGGCAGAATAACACGTAGATCGGCCCTCGCTATCGGCTTAAATTTCCGATAAGACACGGAGTTTGCGTACTCATACGACAGATAACGAGATTACTGTCTGTGTGACACCTGTGGGCAGACAAGTGTGATATTATCGTTTCCTGTCACTTGGTTAAAAAGTAATCATGGATTTATTACATTTGAGACAATATGAGTCTACAAATGAGTATGTGAGAGTGTATGCAAGACATCATATTACTATATATGGGAGACGTGACCTTTTGCAAAATTTTTCCATGCAGGAAATATTTTGAAAGTGCCACACCTGACATGTTTGAAATGATTGGATCTTTCTGATTAGATTCATAACAACATTGAGGGGAATATAGGCTGACCATTTCGCAGTTTTTTCTCTGTGAATTTCAAGCTCGCCAAGACTTCAGACCTCGCCAGAGTGAAGACTAGATTCATAATTCTTATTTGTTAACCGGACCTTTTATTGGAGAACCAGATAAGACTTACAAAGCACAGGAAATCTTTTTCAAATTTTAATAAGGAACACCGGGACTAGGAAACAGAAAAAACACGGAGTCAGAAGAGGCAGTCTATTGTTAAATTAAAGACATCACAAATTGTGTAAGAAAACAATTCGTCTCTTTTATTCATCTAGCAAACAAGTCTGTAGCCAGGATTGGCGTAAGTTGTGATCTACATTTCATATTTTATTACTAACATGTGAACTAACATATATATATGCATATATTATCATGTGAAGTTTAATGTGTGAAACTCGCTATTGGATGTCAAAGTTATTTGGGGCTGGCAACCTCAGTATCTAAAATGATGATTCATGAACCACCACTACAAGGGCTGGTGATTGCTTTATTGATAGTTTCGTAAAGAGACATAAAAGCATAAAGTAGATCTAGGTTCCCTATGGAGCAGGGAGGGAAAGATGAAAAGAAATGATGTACATTCTAAGTATAATACTTACATTTTCAAAGCAGTGTAAATGTCCCTATAAACATATTCACTTCAAAATTAATGTAAGTTTTTAAACTTTAAACCAGTATAAATGTCTATGTGAAAATATTCATTTTAAAGTAATAGAAGTTTCAAACTGTTCCATAAGTGTAAATGTAAATGAAACATAAATGAATTTATATTGTGAACACTTTTCATATTCAGTTTAAATGTAAAGGAAGTTTTATCCCGAGGGATTAAATTTAATTCTCATAGAGAGTAAATTTTGACATGGGATGGTAGAATAGAAGAGGGGGGCACATAAATGTGTCGGAAAAATGCCATACTCAGAAGAGCGTTTCGTTTCTATTTCTATTACCAGTTATTGGTGGTACCAGCAGAAAGTACTATCTCTGGAACCAAGTGAAAGTAGAAGTGGACTGACGTTTTCGAGACGCCATCATAAGAGGTTCTTTTAGACAGAAGCAGAACCAACTTAGCCGTTACTCCTTGAACGTTCAGGGAACGTGCGGCGCCTGAACTTTGACCAGAGATGAGCGAGAGCAGAGTGAAAGGAACTGACCCAGCGGGAGATGAAACTACCATTCGCAGCTAAGTGAAAATATCCGCTGCCAAAAGTGACCTTCTTTATTCAGTTAAATCCCATCCAAGTGATGAAAACTTTTCCATAACTCTTCAAATTATTTTCCAACTGGTAAACTTAGTGATTATTAAATTTTGTTATTTGTAATGTTACAAATTTAACTTCGATTCAATCCTTTTTTAAATGTACTACACGTTTGTCTCAGTCAAAGTTACAAAACACACACTCTAAACAGAGCTATATATATATATATATATATATATATATATATATATATATATATATATATATATATATATATATATATATATATATATATATATATATATATATATATATATATATATATATATATAATAATTCCACTGATTAACTCAGCGGTGGGGGCTTAACGTGCTAGAATAAACCATTGCTAAATTCTTCATAAAAGTGTCGGCAGATTATAGAATTAACATGCTTAGCCACAGCCAGCATTGTTTTCGCTTATCTGAATATCTTGTGAAGACTTTCATGTGATAGAAGCTTTACTATTCTTCCATCTACATTTCTGCCAGGAGTAATCGTGTGTAAATATAGACTCCATTGAAGCCTATAATAGATCTCTTGAGTTTTGGCCACTTTTGGACCACTACTGCAAAGCAGAGTAGGCAATACCGTCACATTAATCCAGTCCAAATCCCGGTTGACGAAAAATCTTCAAATGTCCTCGCCCGGGTTTGATCCTAGGTCGCCCGGGTTTGATCCTGGGTCACCCGGTCGCCAGCGCAGTTTGGTAACCACTACACCAGCGCGGCTCCCAACCTCATAGTAAAGTCTATAACATTGGCATCTACTAATAATAATAAATTCTTTAAGCGCCAAACACGGCGCATAAGGCAGAAACCAGTGCTCTCCAGGTTGTTCAGTTTGCACATTAACCACTTCCTTCTCTTATTATTGTTCTTCTGAGTGTTTCTTTTGGTCTTCCTTTTTTCCGCTTACCCTCAGGAACCCAAGTGAGCGCCTGTAGTGGTATTCTGTTGTTTTGCATTCGTAGGACATGACCGATATATGTTTATAGTCGGAACATATTTCTGCCTTTATCTTTTAGTCTTGAAAACTGTAGATTTTCTAAGTTTGTTCTGAAATTCAGCTTAATATTTTGTTATTTTCCAACTCTCACAGGGTACCTGTATTTGAATTAAACAGCGAACTTTCTTGAAGGCGCTAGCTGCCAAAGCAATTCTAGTATGGATTTCTCTTGTTGTGTCACCATCCTGAGTCATTTTACTGCCTAAATAATTGAAACTTTCAACTTTCTGTAGTTTTTCCCCGTTCAAGATGATATAAAATGTCTCGTTAGAAAAGTTCTTAGCTTTAGTTTTAGAGGCATTTATTTGGAGACCTATTTTAACCGAGAGATGACACAAATTATTTATTGCTTCTTGGGATTGTCTTGGTGTTGAACTTAAGAATGCTACATCATCTGCGAAATCCAGGTCCCCCAGGAATTTTCCATTTGTCCATTTTATACCCAATTGTATCTACTAAGGGACTACCTTTATCTTTACTACAGTATTGTTGATCTGGTTCTTAGATATCTGTTAGAAGGGAGGATGTTCAGAAAACGTTTCTGAAAAAAGTAGATACGTGTTTGTAAAGTTAAAATTACAGGCAACGTATCGCACTCCTTCCCATTATCCTGTTTTCAACATATACCCTTGCAGCGCGTGAAGCTATCAGCTGCGCGAATTGGCGCAACTCATCATTCGTTAACAATCCATGAACCGTCACTGGGTGTTTGTTGACGCAAAAAAAAAAACGATACCGCCTAGTCATAAACTGGTCGTTTTGCGATAGTACCCTCAGGAATTGTTCCTCAATATCAGTTACTACATCGGTTCTTGCTCTAATTACACTCATCTTTGCGTCCCTTATCGATAAGGGACTAAGTTAATTCAGTATCGCAAAAGTCACATGACGTAAGCAAGAAACCAGTCAATAAAATTAAAATAAAATTATCAATCCTTTTAAAGTGCTAGGACTTACGGGATAATCATGTGACTCATCGTGCGTCCAATAGATTCATCTGTTTTACAACGAATATTTAACACATCCATACAGGAAGGGGCTGGACTGTGTCTACGGTGTTCAAAGTGCCTCGAAATATGTGACACAGGATGGGCTATGGCAGGCATAGGAGAAATGTGCTGATTTTATGCTTAAATAAGCTATTCGCAGGAAGATAACGAAAAAAAACGTTGAAGATAGAAAGCGCGGAATGATTACAAAACCGGAGAAAGAAAACTGGAAACAATTTTAAAAACAAACGAATTTTTATCACGTATGCTTGAATGCATGTTTGGCAATAACACCAATGGAAAGATAAACGTCGCAGAAAAGACTGAGAAATAATCGAAATCATATGAATAATCACGGGAATGATTATGATTGGTCATGAAGAGTTATTAAGACAATAAGCCTACGAGAAAGAAAATATAATTGGTCTTTAGAACGTATTAATGCTTGTGACAGTTAGTCTGCGTGTAGCGTTTCTAGAAACATTATATCGTTTTATATATATATATATATATATATATATATACTAGCAACAACCCGCCAAAATTGGCAGGTTTTTAATTATAGTGTGTTATTTTTGTTACATGTATTATATTGCTGCTTCTTCTATAGTCTCGCTTGCTCCTGTGAATGACGTGATCGTCTCTTCCTTTTAACCATTTTATTATTTTGATCCATAATAATAAGTCTGCAATAATTTAAATTAAAATTTTGTCTTGAAGAAACAATCAGAAACTTATATTTTAAGATTATTTTTAAGAAAAATGATGAGTTAAATCCGTTTCCCGAATGAAACTGGACAGAAGAGTATCTTGATTGTCTGTTGATTAAATGCACACCGTCACACTTTTTCTATTTTCGGGAGAGTACATATAAAGGGAAACAATACAATGTTATTGTCTAACTTTCAACCACAGTTGCACTCCCTTAGCTGTGCTTGAAAGTTAATGCACTCTCTCGAAAATAGAAAAAGTGCGCAAACGACGGTGTGCAAAGTGTGACAGAAGCATTTCCGGCGATAATTATAGTATTGGATTAGAGGTGGGATTGATTAAAAAATGTTAACAAAGTAATAGAATTTCTTTAATCGAAGATTAATCGATCGATTTCGAACAATTTTGATAAATAATAAAAAAAAATTAAAAAAATGACAGGTTTTTTTTTTTTTTTTTTAAAGCACGGAGGACTTTATTATTTTTTCTTGTTAAAAGGCACCATCATCCTGAAAATATAATTCAAATGCTTAAATCATTTTAAATGTGGCCACATTTTTATACAGTACATTTTTAGTCAAATCTTATCAATTTAAATATGGCAATATTTTTACTCAGTATATTTTCAAGTCAAAACTTATCAATTTAAGTATGGCCGCAATTTTACTCAGTATATTTTCTTGTCAAATCTTATCAATTTAAATTTGGCCAGATTTATATACAGTATATTTTCTAGTCTATGCATTATCTCACAGTTGACGTTGTTTAGAAGTATTCAATCGTTAGTCTATTCCTATCACAAAGTTAACCAGATTTACAATTTTCTCTTCCCTCTCTCCCATAAACCATTCTGCAGATTATGGGGGTCCGGTCAAACCTCCCGTCCCAAGTTATTCGGAGGAGATTTGTTTATAGTCCCGTCCAGAGGCAAACACAGGCCATTATTAGCCGCTACTAAGTGAGTCTTTATGTGGAATCGATTGGCTGTCACAACAGAATATGGGGAAAACTGGAGTGATTGTTGTACGAACTCTGAGCCCAAATACAAACCTGTTAGACGTGAGCAATGTTGCTGCTTCAACGTTGCTGAACACAAATTCTTCCTGTTTCATGCGTCATCTGTTTCCCCCGAGACAAGCAGAAAATCTACCTCTGGGTTAGCTATGTTCTGCTCGACCTCATTATCTTGATTATCCTGTGCGCCGCATGGTGCCCCCACTCCTTATGGTCGGAAGCCTGCACCAAGCAGTCCCATGCTCCTGCAGCGGTTGTTTATGTTGCAATGTGTTTTACACCACGAGGTTTCCAGCTCCATGCACAACCTCAAATTAGTCCCCCTTGTACGACATGCATGAGGGTGCAGTAGACTTATTCCTTTTTTTTTTGGTCCCTTCAAAGACCCCCCAGGAACTACCTGGGACGTGCTTGACCTCAGATTAGACTTCTGCTGTGAGCGGGTCAACGAAAGGTCAATGACCTTTCCTGGAGCTTACAGAAAGGCTTGTTCAGACAGTTGCCCAGACAACATTTGTGGCCGGAAATGGGGCCTCCACTGGACACTGCACGTGTTACAATAAGTATGTTACAATGAGGGCTCACGTGGAGACGTATTAAAAATATGTATCCTGAGCTTTTAATTTTGAACATAAATTTCAATGAAAGTGACCAATACAATTCCTTTGGTTAAAATTGCAAATGCAGAATCGTTTATGCTTAGCTCTCGTATCTTCTCAAAATAATTGAACTTCATAAACCGGTGAATTCTTTTCGTGCACCCTTATATTCTAATAGCATAACCTCATCCACACTTGGTATGTTAGTGACGGGGTGAATTTGTTACTCTGCTTCTTCGTCATCCTCTCCTTTTTTTTTCAGTTCTATAAAAATCTGCCTACTCCCAAAGACGCGAAAAAAAAAAAAAAACATCTTCCTAATTTTTGAAAATAAGACATATAATGCTATAATAGTTTCCTTCTGTAATTTCAAAATGTAGTAAAAATCAGAGAATGTGTGCTAAGAACATAGATGGTAGGATCCAACACAATGTATATATCTATATGACACGATTCACCCGATCAAACCGATTTGATAAAAACTAAAACAGTGCTCCACGGAAAAAAGGTGTGACCGGGCACTCTGGAAATGGGGATAGTACTACGTAGAGTTCATGTAATAGAGCACTATGAGGGTAGATATTAGAGAGTTATCTTTACTTAGTTATCAAGGATGGCCGTGGATTTTAGTGTGAAAGGCTCGTCTGTCTTGACAAGCTAATCGCCTGTGGTATTGATTCAGGCAAGTATTCGTAAGCCCAGGTTCTTAGGCCCTTAGAGTGATTTTGGTTTCTTTCTATAATACAGAATATTTATGCAGGAGGCTAGCTGGAACAGAATCAGAACTTCAAGACCTTACCTCTAGACTGGAGAAAGTAACAAGAACATATGGGATGGAAATTAATATAGAAAAAAGCAAGATATTGGTGAATAGCCATAAGAAACATGTTCCGACCAACATTACGTTAAATGGGCAAACGTTAGAAGAAGTTAACACCTTTAAATATCTCGGGTCCACTATATGTAGTGATGGGAGATCAAGTAAAGAAATCAAGACAAGACTTGAGATGGCCTCAGCTGCCATGACAAGACTGAATATGATCTGGAAAAGTAACATCAGTTTTCCTGTGAAGATCAAATTATACAAATCACTTGTATTATCTATTCTCTTATATGGGTGTGAGAGCTGGACACTCACTGCAGATACGGAGCGAAGGATGCAGGCTTTCGAGCATAAATGTTATAGAATAATTTTGCGCATTTGCTATAAAGAGCACAAAACAAATGTCTATGTTAGAGAGAAAATAAACACCTATGCAGGCCACCAAGAACCACTTTTGTCAGTAGTGAAACGTCGAAAGCTTGCCTGGTTTGGGCATGTAACTCGTCATGACTCCCTTTCGAAAATGATCCTCCAGGGAACAGTCGAAGGTAAACGGAGAAGAGGAAGGCAAAGAAAATCCTGGGCTGATAACATCAAAGAATGGGCAGGACACGGTTTTTCCACACTTGTACGCTGAGGATAGAGAGCAGTGGAGGACCCTGTCTGCTGATGCTTCCACCATGGCACCCCTACGACCCATGACGGGTTACGGGTTGAGATGAGATGATACAGTGTAATCAAACTGTTCATGAACACCGTCATTTGAACGCTTTTCTTTGTTGACTGTAACTATTTACGGGAGAGTATATATAATGGAAACAATACAATTTTTTAACACGGTTGCGTTCCTCAGCTGTGACCAACGTACACACTGCGAGAATTATGTTATTTTAGATTCAATTTAAAAGTTCTTTGATGACAACATTTTGTGTGAAAGTGCGTGGATGTTTTCAAAGAGTGTTCCCTGAAAATAAGTGGTTTTAACAAAAACTTTCAAGTTTTCATGATTTGTACATCGGGTAAGGGCTCATGTACACCAATATTTACGCACTTTTTCTTTGTCGGGCGCTACTAATTTCGTGAAAGAATAAAAAAAAAAAAAATAGAAATAAAACCAAAGTATTTGTTTTATATAACACCCACGCCGCGCAAGTTGCACACCGTGCGCTGCGCACTTTTTTTTTCTGGCGCGAGTTACTATTTTGAGTGAGACCGACCAACATAACATACATCGGTAATTATGTTAGTTGGGATATTCTGCTACATTTAATCTCTAAGCAGAGCTTTCTTCAAATTTTGTCACATATATTCTCGAAGTAACGAATGGTTACTTTCTTTCTCAGTTTTTGATCAGTTTTGATTCTTGGTGGGAACCTTATACTGCTTAGGTTGTATATGCATGTCGGTTTTATATACTGAAATTTCCTACTACAAACATAAAGTTCAATAAGAAAACTAACTCTATTCCGAGACGGTACTTACGGGCGCTATAAACCCAAAAGGGTAAAGCACCAGAAAAACATGTCGGTTAATATAATCTTTTTTTAAGCTCCTAGCTACCAGCCTCTGATTTAAAAATCTTCGTAACTATGTGATGTTGACCCATCAGTACTCTCCATACTCTGGACCTCCGGCCCAACTTGTGTGTTTTCCATACAAAGTCTGATGACGTCATTGTTTCATGTTTGCAAAGATTGATGACGTCATGGAGTCTTGACTAGTGCTCATTCCACTTGCTAGTATTATTCAAGTACTTAGTGAATTAGTCTTGCTTAAGTACCCTTAATACAATCTATCAGATGATGGCCCGAGTAGTGCTAAAAGCAACGTAGTAGGCCGTACGGTCACATACGCCAGGGGCCATCAAAATGTATCCAGGAAGGGAGACATTTTCTGCCTAACAACCAAAGGAATCTAAACCCTAAAAATGTAAGTCCCACCAAAAAAAATTAAAACTCGCAAAGGGAGCTTTTAAACAATGCATATGTAGCAATAATAGCAATAAAAGGAAATGGGTGAAGCACAACAATAGGATGGGAAATCTAACATCATAAATGAAATATTGCGCAGAATAAAAAAAAATTATATGGATGATTAACAAATGGGCATATAATGGGTAACACGCAATGGCAACAAGCGTGTCATGCACAAATGGAACATGACAGACGCCAACGGCGGCCGGAAATATGAAATGGGTATAATAAACAATCATGAACTGACCATCAAGCCGCTTATAAGGTCGGAGGGTCTCCAAAAAAAAAAAACACCGAATCAATAAAACGATAACCACGAATAGGAAAGTGAACAATGCGATCAACCATCGCAAAAATAAATAATGCACAAGTTTATAGCGCAACCGCGCCAAACAGAGAGTACAAAACCATACGATATGGAAAAATGGACAATCGGAGTGCAAACGCGCCAAAGGGACAGTACAACACTGGACGACAGGAAAACGTACATGATAGCAATAAATGGATATGACACGAGAAAAAATATGACATTTACGCCGGTACAAAACAACCGGAAGGAACTACATATATGGAACAAAAGAAACTCTTCAACTGTAATCACAACAAATCATGGGTGGGGGAGGCACCGACATTAGTGGCCATGAAGGGAAAAATAGATAAGCACTGCTTTATTTGTCATACAATAAAGACTAAAATGCAGAATATGGCAAGTCATGATCGCAGAAGAATGACTAGCGAAACATACAATAGGGATCAATGGTGGAGAAATGAACAATGGTATGGTCATATTTAAAAAAAAATGAAGCACAGCTAACGCCGTAACATGAGGAAAAGGAGCAAATAAAATGCTAACGCTAGGAAATTTTTTTTTCATGAGGCAGGGTAGTGTCGCATAGAGATTTATGATCAATAAATTTTCTATATTCTTTTCTTTTCTACCCGTGTCCTCTACTTTATTATCGCTCTTATATCCGTTTCCTGTTTTTCGCATTCGTTCGTTTGCGACAAAATATTATTTTCCCATTCTGACTTTGCCGTTTCTTTTCTCATTGTAGTAAAATTGACAGAGATACAACGGTAAAATATCTCCAAAGATAACATTTAAGGATAAAAACATAATGCGTAGGCTGCGAATAGTACATGATCGCCTAGACCGCGGGTCATCATCCTCCATAATAATTGACTTGCTAAACAGGAGGGGAACGGCGGATCAAAAAGGAAAAAAATATGACTGGAGGGATTGCGTGGGGCTAGAGAGGCTAGGGAGACGCAATTGGGGGGAGGGGGGGGGGACGGAGAAAAGTCACGTTTCCCAAGTTGACATAAAAAGTAAGCAACTCGACAGAAGGGACCTTAGATATAATACGCCACAGTCATTTATTGGACGCTTTTGCAATACCAAGCCCTTGATTTGAATTCAGCGGCTAAACGCAGATGTTAGGAATATTACAAAATTTAAAAAGTACTTTTTTCTTAATATTAATGTTAGGAATATAAAAATTAGCTGGCCGGATGGCCTATTCTGAGCAGTGAACTAATATGTTCTTAATTTTACAAACGGATAGATAATATTGAAGATAATGACAAAAGACAGTGTTGTTCACATCATCGACAAGACTGTATTGAATCTAAAAGTGTCGCTAATTGCACAAAAAAACACGACCTCGAAACGCAGGTGTTCAAATCTACGTAGTATGGAAGAGAAGGGATATTTGTGGTGGCTGTGTCTAAAAATAACTTTTAACGACAAAATTTTGGAGGGGAGAGAAAGGTTGGTTCAAAAATCGAGTACATTTTGTAGAAACACAAGTAGAGACGGACAGACTAACAGATAACCATCCATACTTGACTGAAGCATGACTGAAATGACTTTATGGGAGGAAATTTGAAATTTAAAATAAACCTAGGCAGTGATTGGCCACAGACAATCATATCATTAGCGCTCAGACGCGAAAGTGGGGCCATTCTTCAATAGTTGTTCAGTGATAGACACAGATTTTAAAGTGTGGTGATTTCCATATGAAAGAAAGTGTAATAAATTTAGGGACGCCATACTATAGCCAGCAGCTCAGCTGAGTTTTGCTAGCAATTCTGTGTTATTTATTCATAATCTGGTAAGATTGAAATTATTTCCTTATATATTTTGAATATTGTTTCATGTTCGAGTGATTTGATACTGCCATATCGAAATCTAGCCTTACAAACAAGTAGGGATTTGCTCTAGACCCCCCGCCCTAGTCAGGGTCTAGGGACCAACAATGTACATAAACTCCAGCAAGGATTATGCAAGACAGATCAAGTGTTGAGAATAATGAAACATATTACCTATCCTCTTTTAGGGCAGACAACTAATAAATATTTTTTTAAGAATCTATAGTCTGGGAGGATCTATCTGATGTAAAACCACCATGGTAAATGTGCTGTTTGGTCAGAGAGATCTGACCTGTCTGTATGATGTGGTTGTTGTGTCAGTGTTGTGTCCAGACGTGGGTAGAGAATAGATTTTGACACATGGCCCATACTTTGATTGCAGAGCTGCGAGTTTCTGTTGTCAACCAAGCAGTGACTATTCAGTTGGTGACTTACTCGAGTGTATCTGTGCAGTACTTGTGACAGAGACCACCATTATTGCCCGCCAGCACGGAGAGGTGGGATCATCAGTTTTCAGCACCAGAGCTACAAATATAAGATGAGTGAGCCTCTGGTCTGCTGGACATTCACCAAAGCCCTTTAGTTACTAATACCCCATAAAAATTCCCACCATTTTCTGGACACTGTGTAGTCAATATAGACAGGTGTGATGAGGCCACCCCAACAGCACAAACAGTAACTATCCTCCCAAGTAGATGACTACTAGAACATTTTAATAAAACTAACTAGTATATTACATATATATGTACACTATTGCATTTATGATATAATATTCCATGCATTTCTTCATAATTTCTAAATCCGTTTAAGTTCTGGTCAACCTAAAAAATTGATCCAGAACAAAATAAATGTAATTCTATCAAAAAAATTTTACACACGTGAGTTAGTTCAGTGTATTTTAACACTTGTTAATATTATTAGTCTTGTTAAATATCTGTGGGTATATCTATAACCTATTACACCACACTACATATCATAACCCTAGACACTTTACGTAGCCACATTCATAAAAAAAAAAAAAATTAAGTGTGAGGTCGTAGTGGTAGCAAGAAAGGCCTTCTGACAATTCTCAACTACATTTTATCTCAGGAGCCTTCACAGCTGGCCTCATACAATTACATTTAGTAATATCAACATCATACAATACCATCAACACCACTACATAAATTGGGGTCTTGTCCAGGGATAATTAGCCCAACAGTAATATTAGGATCTCCTGGTTGGAGAAATAAAATTAGGGAAATAAATTGTAAAATTCCCTTTAAAATTAAAAGTGTCCCTGCAGATAAAAGTTGGTGAATCTTCACAGCCAGTAATAATTAATTAGTTAACTGGTTAGTTAGAATTAGTTAGACTATAGTCATAAGAAGTACTTAGTGTATTTACTGGTTAGAGATTTAGCTTGTATATTATTATATTGTCTCAAAAGTATGGCGGAGCTGGCAAAATTTAGATCAGCTGCTGTGCTCACCGCGAAGGAGATGGGAATGGATGGTCAAATTTTAATTCAATACGTAACGGCTGAATGTGATAAATATATTGAACGGGAAGAAAGGAGATTAGAAAAAGAGGCTGAAAGAAAATTGGAGTCTGACAGGTTGGTTGAAGAGAAGAGGTTAGAGGCTGATAGAGAAATTAAGAGGCTGCAGATTGAGGCAGAAGAAAAACGACAGCAAAGGGAGGCAGAAGAAAAAAAGGTTGACTGCCGAAAGGGAGGCAGAAGATAGAAGGTTGCAGAGGGAGCACGAATTACGACTAAGGGAGCTGGAATTACAAGGCCCGGCTCCTGAAAATGGTGCCAGCCCTTTTTCCTCAGATGCTACGCCCAGTATGGGAGCCTCAAACTCAGCTATGGGGTTTCATTTAGACCATTTTGTTGAAAAAGACGATGACATAGAGGGGTACCTAGGACGTTTTGAGTTATTAGCTACTACATATGGGTTAGAGAGAGAGAGGTGGAGCTTAAAGCTATCACAGGGATTGAGAGGTACTTCTTATGAAGTATTTGCCAAAATGAACAGGGAAGACCAAGACAATTATGACATGTTAAAGCAGGCTTTGTTATTAAGGTACGAGAAGAATGGTGAATTTTATCGTAAGAAATTTAGAAATGCTAAACTGTTGTCTGGGGAGACATACCACCAATTCTCTGCTAGACTAGAAACCTATTTGGAGAAATGGACGGCTCTGGGGAAGACCCAAGATCTTAAAGAAATGATCATGATTGAGCAATTGAGAGAGTCCATGGCTCCAGACATGAGAAAATTTCTCATGGAACAAGGTGCAGAGAAGTTGGGGGAAATTTTAAATGTTGCTGAGAGGTATCAGGCAGCTCAGGCAGAGGTAAGTGGTGCTAAAAAGAAGCACATAGACAATTTTAAAGCTCCACAGCAATTTAATAAATTTGATAATAGAGAGCAGGGAAATAAAGGTAGGACAAACTTTGAGCGGCCAAGAAATGACTATCGCGACAGAAACTCACAGTTCAATGACCAAAAGTTCAATGAAAGAAAACCGTTGAACCAAGGAAAAAGATGGTGTAAATGGTGCAAGAAGGATAACCATAACACCGAATTTTGTAGAAGGAAACCTTCAAACATTGCTGCAATGAAGTCGGGGACGCAAAGATTAAAGGTTAATCCTAAGGGACAACAGGAACCTTATCACCCCCCAGTTTGTGAGGATGTTATTTGTAATGGGGTCACCATAAGGTGCCTTTATGATACAGGTTTGGATTATGATTCAGTTGTGAAGTCTAGCCTAGTGGACCCAAGTCAGTATACCACAGAAACAGTGGAAATACAAGGGGCGACTAAGGACATACCACTCATGACACTTCCCATCGCAAGGATAACGGTGAAAACTCGCTATGTGGAAGGAGAAATCAGAGCAGCAGTGATAGATGAACCAATCTACCCTCTGATATTGGGGTGTAGATACGTCTTCTTGGGGAATCCCGAGAAACCTGTGATCATGGCGACAGTGCAGACCAGGTCACAGAAGAAGGAGGAAGAAGGTGAACCTATAAACGCTCATCCAGAGGAGATGAGGAAGGCGCAGGCTGAGGATAGGACACTCAAGCCCTGTTTTAAAAAATTGCCCAAATGCCACACACCTCCGAGCAAGGGGGAATATTTCATGAAGAACAAACTATTATACAGGAAGACAGGAACTAGATCCACTGGTCACGGACAGTTAGTTCTTCCCAAGATATATAGGGCAAACTTAATAAGGAGCTTACATGTTGGAAAAGATGGTGACCATGAGAAAGTCGGTACCATCTGCCAAAAGATTGCTCGAAGATACTATTGGCCCGACGTAAATGTCGATGTTGAAAACTTTGTAGAAGCATGTGGCGTATTTCATGAGGGAACACCCACAAAGGGAAAATATGTGCAGGACCTAGAAACGCCACGGGGCAACTTTAGGCCTGAAAGGAAAACTAATTATACTCGGGTAGACAAAGTGGAATGGGAGCCCCCTTTTCACACCCAGTCTTCACTTGAATGGATTAACATGGCCACTATGCGAAGAGTACAAAGAAGAAATTTTACCCAGGATAGGATGACAATCCCTCGGTCAGACTTATATAAACTGGAAGAACAGACAAGAGAGCGAAGATCTCTCAGAAACAATCTTAAGTGGGGAGACAAACCCCAGAGAAAAATTGGTAGTGGTCGATTTGTGAGTGATGATTCTAGGAAGAAAAGTCCTCACTATAGGGCTTCTAATGGACGGGACCTGACGGGTTCCAGGAAAAATACGTATGATAAATTAAAGATCCAGATGTAACCCTATTAAGGACCTGGACAGATGAGAAGGCGGAAGAGACTGTTACCTCATCTTATCAATATGTGAACGAACTGACTAATCGTTTGAAAGCTGGATGGAAACTGGCAAATGATAATTTGAAACAAGCCAGGAAGAAACATGCAGCATATTTTAATAGGAAGGCAAAGGACAGGGAACTGGCAGTCGGAGAGAAGGTGCTGCTTCTACTACCCGGAAGCCAGAATAAATTACAAATTGGTTGGCAAGGTCCATATACGGTTCTAGAGAAGGTGTCTAGAACAAACTATAAAATTGACAAAAAGGGGAAGGAAAAAGTTTATCATGTAAACCTGTTAAAGAAGTATCTGGACAGACCACTCCAGGAAAGCACCCCCTTATTGACCTTGGCTATTGCAACCCAGATGCAAAAAGAACCACTCACCTCACATGAATACCCATTACATCCTTGTGAAACCGCAGCACAGGTAAAAGTCAGTAAGCACCTGACTAAAAAACCAGAGGGAGAGAGTTCAACAAGTTCTGGAGGAACATACAGATGTATTAACAGATAAACCAGGCCATACAAATTTGCTACAGTATGACATGAAACTGGTAGACTCAAACCCAATCTGTATGAGAGCCTATTCTATTCCGTTCGCGAAGGAGAAGGCATTGAAGGAAGAAATAGAGTATTTGTTGAAGGAGGGGATTATTTCGCACAGTGAATCATCTTTTAGTTCTAGTGTCGTTTTGTTGAGAAAACCGTCTGGGGAACACAGACTGTGCATAGATTACAGGAAACTGAATGCTGTCACAGAAGGACAAGTGGATCCATTACCAGACACAAAACAGTTATTTGCCAGACTGAACAAGGCAAAATACTTTTCAAAGGTGGATCTTAGTAAAGGCTATTACCAGATCCCAGTGAAGCCTGAAGTGAGACCTTATTTGGCTTTTAGCACTTCGGATGGACATTATGAATTCAATATGCTACCATTCGGACTGAAAAATGCTCCGAGTGTGTTTTCAAGGATGATGCGAAAATTGTTGGATCCCCTGAATAACCCATGTATCTCGAATTTCATGGATGATATTCTCGTCGCCACAGAGACATTTGAAGAACACATTGAAGCTCTGGAGATGTTGTTTGATAGACTTCGGGAGGCGAATTTGACTGCTAGGCCAACAAAATGTTGTATTGGATGCAAAGAGTTGGAATTCTTGGGACACACTGTATATCAGGGTAATATGACCCCTGATCCTAAGAATTTGGAAAAACTGCAGAGAGCACCTAGGCCGCAAACAAAAAAGGACGTGCGATCATTTGTGTCGTTATGCGGATTTTATCAGAAATACATCAAGAATTTTAACGCTATTTGTGCTCCTCTGACTGATCTGACTCGCAAGGGACTTCCAGATAAAATTATTTGGACTGCACAATGTGAACTAGCGTTCCAAGAGTTAAAGGAAAAACTCACTAGCAAGCCTATTCTCAAACTGCCTGATTTGACACAGGACTTTGTCTTAAGAACCGATGCAAGTAATGTAGGACTAGGAGGGGCTTTGTTGCAAAGATCATCTTCACCTGATGGGGAACTGAAACCAGTCGCTTATGCAAGCCGCAAATTGAATAAGGCGGAACAAGGATACTCCACAAGCGAAAAAGAATGTTTAGCGTTAATCTGGGCAATAAAGAAGTTTCAAATCTATCTGTATGGTAGGACATTTGTGGTGGAGACGGACCATCAGCCTCTCGTGTTCTTGTCTCAGGCTAAGCATGAAAACGCAAGATTGCTGAGGTGGTCTTTATTGCTTCAACCTTATCAGTTCAGTATCCAATATATCCCAGGCAAATTGAATGTCGGTGCAGATTTCCTCAGTCGGCACCCCTGTGATCAAAATTAGAGTAGTGGCAGACGTGAGGAGTAATTTTACCTATGTGTATCGCTGGTGTTGGAACTTGCCATAGGCATGTTTTCAAGTGGGGAGATGTGTAGTGAAATTGACAGAGATACAACGGTAAAATATCTCCAAAGATAACATTTAAGGATAAAAACATAATGCGTAGGCTGCGAATAGTACATGATCGCCTAGACCGCGGGTCATCATCCTCCATAATAATTGACTTGCTAAACAGGAGGGGAACGGCGGATCAAAAAGGAAAAAAAAAATATGACTGGAAAGATTGCGTGAGACTAGAAAGGCTAAGGAGACGCAATTGGGGGGGGGGGGGGGGGACGGAGAAAAGTCACGTTTCCCAAGTTGACATAAAAAGTAAGCAACTCGACAGAAGGGACCTTAGATATAATACGCCACAGTCATTTATTGGACGCTTTTGCAATACCAAGCCCTTGATTTGAATTCAGCGGCTAAACGCAGATGTTAGGAATATTACAAAATTTAAAAAGTACTTTTTTCTTAATATTAATGTTAGGAATATAAAAATTAGCTGGCCGGATGGCCTATTCTGAGCAGTGAACTAATATGTTCTTAATTTTACAAACGGATAGATAATATTGAAGATAATGACAAAAGACAGTGTTGTTCACATCATCGACAGACTGTATTGAATCTAAAAGTGTCGCTAATTGCACAAAAAAACACGACCTCGAAACGCAGGTGTTCAAATCTACGTAGTATGGAAGAGAAGGGATATTTGTGGTGGCTGTGTCTAAAAATAACTTTTAACGACAAAATTTTGGAGGGGAGAGAAAGGTTGGTTCAAAAATCGAGTACATTTTGTAGAAACACAAGTAGAGACGGACAGACTAACAGATAACCATCCATACTTGACTGAAGCATGACTGAAATGACTTTATGGGAGGAAATTTGAAATTTAAAATAAACCTAGGCAGTGATTGGCCACAGACAATCATATCATTAGCGCTCAGACGCGAAAGTGGGGCCATTCTTCAATAGTTGTTCAGTGATAGACACAGATTTTAAAGTGTGGTGATTTCCATATGAAAGAAAGTGTAATAAATTTAGGGACGCCATACTATAGCCAGCAGCTCAGCTGAGTTTTGCTAGCAATTCTGTGTTATTTATTCATAATCTGGTAAGATTGAAATTATTTCCTTATATATTTTGAATATTGTTTCATGTTCGAGTGATTTGATACTGCCATATCGAAATCTAGCCTTACAAACAAGTAGGGATTTGCTCTAGACCCCCCGCCCTAGTCAGGGTCTAGGGACCAACAATGTACATAAACTCCAGCAAGGATTATGCAAGACAGATCAAGTGTTGAGAATAATGAAACATATTACCTATCCTCTTTTAGGGCAGACAACTAATAAATATTTTTCAGAATCTATAGTCTGGGAGGATCTATCTGATGTAAAACCACCATGGTAAATGTGCTGTTTGGTCAGAGAGATCTGACCTGTCTGTATGATGTGGTTGTTGTGTCAGTGTTGTGTCCAGACGTGGGTAGAGAATAGATTTTGACACATGGCCCATACTTTGATTGCAGAGCTGCGAGTTTCTGTTGTCAACCAAGCAGTGACTATTCAGTTGGTGACTTACTCGAGTGTATCTGTGCAGTACTTGTGACAGAGACCACCATTATTGCCCGCCAGCACGGAGAGGTGGGATCATCAGTTTTCAGCACCAGAGCTACAAATATAAGATGAGTGAGCCTCTGGTCTGCTGGACATTCACCAAAGCCCTTTAGTTACTAATACCCCATAAAAATTCCCACCATTTTCTGGACACTGTGTAGTCAATATAGACAGGTGTGATGAGGCCACCCCAACAGCACAAACAGTAACTATCCTCCCAAGTAGATGACTACTAGAACATTTTAATAAAACTAACTAGTATATTACATATATATGTACACTATTGCATTTATGATATAATATTCCATGCATTTCTTCATAATTTCTAAATCCTTTTAAGTTCTGGTCAACCTAAAAAATTGATCCAGAACAAAATAAATGTAATTCTATCAAAAAAAATTTTACACACGTGAGTTAGTTCAGTGTATTTTAACACTTGTTAATATTATTAGTCTTGTTAAATATCTGTGGGTATATCTATAACCTATTACACCACACTACATATCATAACCCTAGACACTTTACGTAGCCACATTCATTAAAAAAAATTAAGTGTGAGGTCGTAGTGGTAGCAAGAAAGGCCTTCTGACAATTCTCAACTACATTTTATCTCAGGAGCCTTCACAGCTGGCCTCATACAATTACATTTAGTAATATCAACATCATACAATACCATCAACACCACTACACTCATGTTAGAACGCATTTTATTGCATCATGTATCAGTCCCCGGGATGTGAGCGTATAGTGTGATATTTCGTCTAGTCAGACATGATGGCAGACATATCGTCTACATTTTCCATCTGACACGAGTTTTCTTCGGCTAAGTTTCTCGGCGAGGTGTGGAAACTGTCATCCTCATCGCTCAGAAATTTGACAGGTCATCGTAGAGGGTGTGAAGACGCACGTTTGGCAGTTATGGGCAACGTCTAAGTTAATGGGAAGTGTTAAGAGAGAGAGAGAGAAAGAGGAGAGGGGGATACAGGGGTTTTGGAAATAGCGCGCATCCTTTGTCTGTTTCATATATCTGGCCGGAGTGGAAAACTTGATTTCATTCAATCTCCAAGTTGTAGTAGACGTGATCGCTTCGTTCTAGATACTTATATTTATAAGTGAAACTCTTAGTTTCGTTGTGATACTCGTAGTTCTGGTTGGAGATAATATAATATATCTAGTATTTTGTGAGTGATTTAAGTGTTAAATCGCCTATTATATTTCACTAGTTTCTTTTGTGCAAAAGAAATTAATTTATAAGTCTGTTTTATTCTCTAGTGACGTGTTTCAGTGGAAAGCAGAATAAATTATAATTTCTAGCTTAAACTCATGCAGCTATAAATAAATTTAATTTAACTGCTAAATACTCAGTCAAGAATATTTTAAAACTAACTTATAACTGCACTGATTCATCATTGAGTATTGACGAAATACGTATGTATTTCTAATTCATGATGATTGATTTTATGAATTATACCTTATTTCACGGGAGTTTTAAACGATAAGTCAAGCTCTCCGCTTGCAGTTTATAACGTAAGTTATAACCGAGTACATAGTATGTATAAGTATTTTATATGTTGTTTTTTCTTTATTCAGTGAAAACTGGGGAAACCCAACTTTGCCAGCGTTTTGTACGGAGAAATATCTGTGAAGAACAAAAACATTTTTTCTTAAAGACTTGGATGTATAAAGTAAAAACTGTCTAGATTGCATTGGCATCCAGAACGACAGAGTACCCATTACATAAACTTTTTTAAGATTTAATGAAGTAACGGGCCCATCGAGCCTGATTTAATTCTTCCAGAGAAAAAAACTCTAGTGCATTTCAGCCCTTGTGGCAAGCAAAATATTAATATCAGTAACATTCCGACGGAGTTTTGACTAGTGGTGGTGTGACCAAATCAAGTCCTATACTGAGAGAAGGCACCAACCTGACATTCCTCATTACTAGACACCTAAGCTATTGACACTGTGCTCGCTGTTAACGTTCGTGCCTGGACAATTTTAATGTGACTTACACAGATATCCATAAATAAGAATAACCAAGAAAACGTTCCCTGAAGTAGTGAATTCAACCCGTCTTTTTCGAACTGGGGTTCTCTTGGCCAAGACTACCATTGGAGAGTCTGTATGTGCATGTCCTAAACAGTGTGTTTCCAGAAGTTGCTACCAAAGCTGTAAGTACGAATGAAAGCACGTGATCACGGCTGATTGAATAGAGTGAATGCAAGACTGAGTGATTACTTTATTGTTGTATTTTGGCACCCATTTTGCTGTCTTAAATTTCTTATGCAAGTGTTGTTGCTAACAATATTGTCCTTAGGATAGATCAGAGTATCCAAGTCTGTTCATACCTTTAAAGGGAAATCTTAGACTAAATCATATGTATCCGTGACTCTTTGGGGCTATCACTTTTCTTCTAACAGGACTGTGGGCTATACATCGAGGGAAAGGATCATACCAATGGATCTATCATTCTTGTAGCAATTCATTGACTTTATGACTATTTGTATATGTTGTGATGGAAGTCTATTATGATAATTAAACTTCACATAAACTTCATCAGTGTGTTGGTCAGCTCGTTCCAAATTATCTATATTTTCATTGTCATAGGTTCACGTCTGTGTGTCTATTGTAGTCACTTATGTGTGTGTGTATGGGAGGTATATATATACTACTATATATTATATTAGATTTGTCTGACTAATCTAACTCTGTTGTAGATGATAGGCTGACTGAGAGAAGCTTCTCGAGTGTCAGAGACAGAATCTAATATATTTCCTCCATCTCACCCGTGAAATCTATTTCTATTTTATCACCTCCCGCTGAGCTATCACTTATTTCTATGTCTATTCAGAAGGGACCAAACTAAGTCTTATCACCTATCACAAATCTACGACAGGTAGATGAAGGGGGAGTTAGCAGAAAGGGGGGAGGGGGGGGGAGAGAATGACGAGGAAGCAGTAAGACGGTGAAGCGTGGGGAGGGGAGTGACGGAAGCTTAGAGGATGAGTGATGACGATCGGAAAGTTCAATGGGGTTCCCAGGGTCTGAATCGGAGGAATGAATAGGACTGAGGCGTGGGAGGAGTATGTGATAAACTATAGGGAGGCAACGGGTTCCAGAAATAATGTAAGCAAGGGGGAAAAAAAGGAGAAGGAGATTAAGGAAAGAAAGAAAAAAATACTAATAACGTGAGTGGGAGGAAGGGAGACTACAGGAGGGTGGACTGGAGATGAGTTCACCCAGGAGGGAATACATGGGGATCGGCTCAAGAGGAGGGAGTTCAGGAGTAATAACGAACGAAGAGAAGGGGAGGATGGCGGACAAAAGAGGGAGCCAAAGGAGAGGAGGAAAAGTTAAAATCGGAATGTTAATGAAAGGAAGGGGGGGGTCTAGACGGGGGACAGAAGAGGCCTGGAAAGGAGCATCTATATGGAAGGAAAGACCAGTAAGGGAACAAGTAGAGGGAAGCTGAAATAGAAACAATGGCTGCAGATGGGTGAAACGGGAAAAGACGGAAGTCTTATTGGCAGTACAGCGGCGGGAAAGAGTGATGGTAGAGAATAAAGGAAAGAGCCAAAGGTGTCGTGAAACGTGGGGTAATAGTAATGGATAGTAACATATACTGGGAGTGAAGCATAAAAGGAATAAAGGTGATGGGAGAGAATATCAGGAGTCTGGAGGATACGAGGAATAAGGGAAGAGATTTGAGTGAAGAAGATTGTAAGGAGTAAGGAGGGTGGGTGATAATAAGATGAATGCCCCGGGCATGAGACATGGTGTGTACAGCATGGAGAAAGGTAAAGAGGAAAGAACGGACAGGAGAAGCGGCATTCAGGAAGAAACCAATAGACTGAGAGGAAGAGGTGGAGACTTGGGCAACCAAGGACTGAAGTGTGTTAATACGATCCCCATCAAGACGAAGAGCAAAGTATGTATTATTAACAATAGTAGGGCTAGATGAAAGAACATGCCAATATGGCGGCATCGGAGGTATCCAAAAAGGCGGCTTTGGTGGTATCCAAAAAAAAAAAAAAGGCGGCTCCGAAAGACAGGAGGAGCATTAAATATGGAAGTGCCGGAAATGACATCTGGGAAGAAAAGTTCAACCGGTAAGAGAGTTGACAAGTGTATTGATGGATTCGACGAGTCTTATGGCGTCGGATGATGAGCGTGGATCATAGTGAGGTGGTCGGGGAGCAGGAGAAATGGCGTGGACTATAGGAGGGGATAGGACGTAACGGGAGGAGCGGAGAGGAGGCCGTGAACAGGTTGGCGGAGTGCGGAGGGAAAGGCGAGATACGCGGGGTTTCGGAGGTGCAGGAGAAGGTGGAAGAGGGGCCGGAGGGGACGGACGGAGGTGAGGAGGACGGAGACGGTTACTAATAAGAAGACGGGAGAGGCAAAAACGAGGACGGACATGAGTGGCCCGCTGAAGGAGGTACTTGGGAAGGGGAGCGGAATCCCCGGAGGAAGACGAGTGTTGTCGTTTAGATGGATGGCGAACAGTAAGAGAAGGAACATCAGTCATAATATCAGTGGAATCTGACACAGGGACGGTGTCATGATCGGAGTGAGGAGCTTTGGAGTCAGTAGAGAGGTTTAGTATGAAGTTATGCTTTATGGAAAAGTCTCCAAGGGAAGCAAGCAGTCAAACGGCACCAAAATAATATAGTCTTATATGTGACCGCGCACTCTGGAAATGGGGATAGTACTACGTAGAGTTCATGTAATAGAGCACTATGAGGATAGATATTAGAGAGTTATCTTTACTTGGTTATCAAGGATGGCCGTGGATTTTAGTGTGAAAGGCTCGTCTGTCTTGACAGGCTAATCGCCTGAGGTATTGATTCAGACAAGTAGTGGTAAGCCCAGGTTCTTCGGCCCTTGCTTTAGGTTGGAGACTTATTAGTTGTGGAACAGTGGAACTTTCAGAAAGCCCTAAAGTGTCAATGCGAACTTCAATAAATATATTATTGTTGCGTGATAAATTCTCGCAACATCATTTTATTACAATATCTATTTTATAACGCAAGGGCAACAACTGCTTGAAATTTATAGTTACTTTTCTCGGTAAGCATTTGTCTTCTCGCGTTGGTATTGAATGCAGTTGAGTTTTGAGCTGGGGTCATTTTGCGCTGGACTGCGCATGACTTGTCTTGCTTCTTGGTCGATCGGTTTCCGCCCACCACTAGTGGAGTGAGCGATTTGAATGGCGAAAGAGATGCCTCGTTGAAGAGGGGATCTCCGCTATTTTTTGTTCTGTCAGGAATGTGAGAGTCCTCTTATGGATATTTCGTTTATTCGAGATAATACCTCTAGTGTATTTGCACATGCCGGGAGGCATAATATTTCTGTGTATTTCCGGAAGGCCAGGTAAATTAACATTTTCATTAACTCTATCGATTTTTGGTCGTGAACGATTTCTGGTTCATAGCCTGTCTTCGAAAGTCGTCGTCACGAGATGTTTTCCCAGCTCACATGTCGCTGTATTGTGCTGCATCGGTTGATGCAGGTCCCAAGGACTATTACTTGCTACTTGGTTATCTGAACTAGGTTTGAAAAACCTTTGTTATCTAGAGGATATTTTTGAGGACATTATTTATACTTCGGCAGACGTGTCTGTCTTGCTGAAGTCAGATTAAGGAGAGTGAACTGATCTCATACATCTGGTTATCTCCTGGCTGTTATAGAAAAGGATGGAGTTTTTCACCTGACTACATTTACAGCACTATGAAATATAACATGCATCTGACTCATCATTGTAATGCTGTCTACCGTCTATTGCTGTATTGAATGTTGCTGTGATAATGACTGTTTGATGTGTCTACATATTCGCGTAACCATTTTGTCACTGTGGCGTCCACAATAAATAATGAAGAAAAACGTCAACGGCTGTTTCAAGAATCATTGACTTTATACGTCGTGAGTTTACTGACGTCCTATGTGGATTGCCCTGTTATTTTTGTATGAACATTGTTTTGACTGAACACATCTGCACACTACACAAAACCAGACATGCGGATACCATCCATCATCATATGGCATCACGCATCATTTGGTGGCCATAAGCTGGTTTGATTCTGGTACCAGCAAACACGGGGTCCCTTACCCACTTCATTTTCAACAAGAATTCATCAACATCCTTCAAGAAATTAACATTCTTCAAGACAGCCAACATCTTCAAAATTTTCAAAGTACTCGGCGTTGCCCGGTAAAAGTCAAAATTTCAATTTTTTGACGGAAACAAGAATTTGACAGTACCCGGCGTTGTTACATGTTGCCGGATAACTCGGACTGCTGTTATCTTTTACGCAAGTCAAGCAAGTTGCTGCTGTCAAGGTTCCAGTGCTGTCGTTTTTGTGAAGGTCAAGTGCCGGTTGAAACGGGTTGTTTTCTGAAGAAGGCCAAGTACCGATTTCCATCAACTTACTTTTGGATTAGAAGGTCAAGTGCCGAAACAACTCAACACACAGTATTTCAGAAGCTCTTGTACCATCGTGTTAGCAGTGGAAGCAGTTCAGATGTGCCATCATCGTTGGAGCTTCGCTCTTTAGGACGTTGATTGACATCCGTTTTTTCTGCTGTTCTACGATTGGAAGCCTATAAGTTAAGTGGCCTGTTTGTATGTAAACTGTGCCCTTATACTTCTGCTGAGTCTTCTGTGTATCATCTCATTCTATATGTTATATGTCTATATGTTATTTGTATATTTATATGTTTATATTTCAGCGGGTTCTCGGTTGGGTGGTGTCTCCGTTAGATTATGCCACGTCATAGAGGTCGTCTATTGTGAGCGTTTTCTGTAGGGTTTGCAAATTTCCGATACTGGAATTTGCTAAGCGACTTCTGTTGCTATTTATGTTAGCTGTGATGACATGTTTTAATATTGTTTTCGTTATTATTTCGCATTCTTTAGTTTTGTTTTGATTTGTTTGTATTTGTTAGCCTACTCTTGTCTATAATTTAGTTTCATACAACATTTTTGTTTATACACTGTGGTGTCATGTATTTTGTTTAATTATAGCGCAGATATCGTCACATTTTTTGTGATATTTCATTAATTTCTGCTTTATTTTTAGTTGATTTCTGCGAACGTTTTTGTATTGTTGCTGATCTTTGTTATTGTTTACATTGTTATTGTTTACATTGTTTGCATTGTTTACATTTTCAATGTTTACATTCTGCATGTGTTTACATAGTCATTGTTTACAGTTATAGTAATTAGTTAATGGGCTATGCTAATGCACTGTTACTACTACACTGATGATAAATGAATGATGAATAGTGTCGTGCACTATTGAATGAGAAGTGCACTTATGATCAAGAATTGATTGGTGATATTTCATATACAAGTTCTTTGATTGGAGACTTGTTTCCCACAGAGACTGGGATAATATAAGGTGATGTGAATATACAAGTGCTTAATTAAGACTTGTTACACTTAGGTTTGAAATAAATTAGTTAATTATTTCAGGTTTTGGACGCATATGTTAGACAACATGTCTACATTTGAGCACTTTATTGAGCAGGGTAAATTGCTTGGGAAGACTGGTGATAAGTTAGAAGAATTTGCAACTGCTCGATATGATAAAGCAATGGAAGCTGAACAAAAGAAACTGCATATGGAAGCTGAACAAAAGAAACTGCAGATGCAGGTGGATGAAAAAAGATTCCAAATGGAAATGGAAAAAAAAAAAAGGGAATCAGAAGCTGAGGAAAGAAAACTCCAGCTAGAGGCTGAAAATAAAAGACTTGAAAAAGAGGCTGAAAATAAAAGACTTGAAAAAGAGGCTGAGAATAAAAGACTTGAAAAAGAGGCTGAAAATAAAGACTTGAAAAAGAAGCTGAAAGACTTCAAATAGAGGCTCAGGCTGAGGAGAGAAGATTACAGAGAGAATCTGATGAGAGGAAAGAGAAAGCAAAAATGGAACATGAAGAAAAGGTCTTAGCTTTAGAGTTGGAAAAATTGAAATTGATGAACATGAGTAATGGTAATGATTCAAACAAGGGTTCATCTTCTGGTAAGGCTAATAATGATACTTTTTAGATTAAGTTACCAACATTTAGTCCTTCCAGTGATGACATAATGTTCTATCTGGACAGATTTGAACAAGCATGTACAGCTCATAACATAGACAAAGCAAAATATGTTTATCAGTTATCAGGGATACTGACAGGTAAAGCTCTAAGTATATTAAATATGGTGGATGAACCTGACAAGAACAATTATGAGGTTGTCAGGGCCGCTCTGTTAAAGAAATATCAGCTTAACGAAGACGGCTATCGTCTACAATTTAAAAACATGTTACCTGAAAATGGAGTTGAATTCTCCGAGTTTATTGCAAGAATACGCATTACTTTCTCACGATGGGTTGAACTATCTAAGACGGAAAAAAACTTATGAAGGACTTATGGACTTAATACTTAGAGACAAAGTCATGTCGTCTGTCAATGAGTCTTTCCTTGCTTTCCTTCATGAACGTAAACCTAAAACAATAAAAGAAATGGAAGATTTCTGTTGCCAATACGTAAATGCGCACCCACACATAACCATGGGTAACTCTAAGGTGAAAGAAGGTTTACCAGTTGCTTCGGCAGCTCCGTATGGCCAAAACTTTGCTCGTAGATCCCAACAAAATTTTGATAGAAAGAGTAGCGGTAATTTCTGTCAAAATCATGGAACCCAATTTCATGGTGATTCTTCTTCGAAGAATTGGAGACAACCTGATAGTGGTCGTTACTATCACCCTAATAATTATAGGCATTTCAAAAGAGGATATGGTAATAGAGGTTATTCCTGCCGAAGACCTCAGAACCAAACAAATAGATGTTCGCATCAATGTGAACATGATAGTAATCGTGGAAAGTGGAATTCGAACCAGGATAACAATTACAATAGAGACAATAATAACTGCAGAGATAATAATAACTCTGATAACTTCAGAGGTAATAATAGTCGGGGTAGATCTCAACACAAAAAAAAAGAGATATCAGCAGGCTAATGCTGTACAACAGGAAACTGAGGGAGCCTGTAATCATGTTGTTGATAATAAAAACTTTGACGCGGTCACTGGTTCTGCTTTTGACTTTGAGAGAGCAAACAAATGCCCCCAATGCAGTACTTTATTCGAACCGGGTACCATAACTACTTTGAGTTGTGGTCACCCACTTCCCGCTCTTCCTGCTGCTGTTGCGCATGTCGGGAGGGGTTCTTTAATTCTACATAAGGGTCTTGTTAATGATACTCCGGTCTCACTACTTTTCGATTCCGGATGCACCACTATTGGTGTTAGACAATCGCTTGTAGATCCATCTTGTGCTACAGGAAGGGTTATTAAATGTGTCACATTTGGCGGCACTCTACAAAAAATATCCTACTGCTGTAATTCGCATTGCCACTCCTTTCTTTACTGGAGATGTGCATGCTTGTCTCTTACCTAATCCTATTGCGGACCTTATTATTGGTCGTATTCACGGAGTTAGGGAGTGTACCCCACAGCAGATTGCTGCGTGGGAAGAGAATAACATGCAAGCTACAAATGCAGTAGTTACAAGAGCACAAGCTCTACAAACACCCGAAACTTCACTGAATAGTGATAATGAAGTTGATAGCCAAGATAGTCACTTAGTAATCACTCGTGACTCTTTCATAAAATTGCAAGAAGAAGATCCTTCTTTAAAAAAAATTCTTCGTTCTTGCGAAGAAAGGTGATCCGAATCAGGATACAAATAGAAAATCTTGGATTGCAATGAGAAACGGCGTACTTGTACGTATGGTACAAGATTCGACTACGTCGGCACATTCGCAAATTCTTGTTCCCAAGAGCATGAGAGTGCAAATATTGCAACATGCTCATGACTCGCAATGTGCTGGACATATGGGTTTTGCCCGTACGAAGTCGAGAGTCCTTGCGGCTTTCTTTTGGCCTTTTGTCAATAAGGACATTCGTATTTACTGCCGATCATGCAAGGTATGTCAGGAGGTCAAATCTAGAGGACCACGACATGCTGCGCCTATCCAGGCTGCTGACATTCCTATTCGGCCGTTCCAGAAAATGGCCATAGATATTATTGGCCCTTTTAAGGTCAAGTCGGCCAGAGGACATCAGTTTATCCTTACATGTGTCGATATGTGCACACGTTGGCCAGAGGCTATTCCTCTTAAGATCATATCTACTACAGATATCGCAGATGCTCTTTGGTTGATATTTTCTCGCTTGGGGTTCCCCAGAGAAATATTATCAGACCATGGCACTCAACTCATATCTGACACTATGTCACAGGTAATGTCTACCTTACATATTGAACGATCTCTCAGTAGTATCTACCATCCTATGTCTAATGGGTTAGTTGAGCGTCTGAATAGAACGCTCAAGACTTTGCTTGGTAAGATAACTGAAGATCATCCTCAAGATTGGGACAGGGTTTTACCCGCGGCTCTCTTTGCCTATAGAGAAGTCCCTAATGAACACACAGGATTTTCTCCCTTCGAACTTGTCTTTGGCGCGCGTCCACGCGGCCCTATGTCTTTATTACATGATCTCATCACTGCCGATGATATTAGCGATGAAACTCAATCCTCATATGAGTATGTCATTGCTCTTAGACAAAAGATCATTGAGGCATGTAAGCTAGCAACTGCTTCATCAGAAATTGCTAAAGAGAAGGCAAGGCAGTTTGCTAATAAGAATAGATGTCTACGACAACTTTGTCCAGGTGACAAAGCATTCGTCCTACTCCCCAGTAGGGAAAATAGACTTCTTATTGCATGGAAAGGTCCGTATGCAATAGTCTCTCGGATTTCCGATGTTGACTATGTGGTCGATATTGATGGAAAGCATAAAACGTTCCACATAAACATGCTTTCGGAATTTCACGAACGTCCGGACTATTTGCTGCCTATTTTCCAGGCAACGGATGATGCTCCTGCACCTCACGGTCATTATTCATCCCTGTCTGTCATACAGGATGAGGAAGCTACCTTCTCTGATGTCAACCTTCCCCTTCCAGTGGTTCCATTACATTCCACGGAATCTTGGAAAAACGTTTCTGTTTCTCCTAATCTTTCTGGTGACGAACATCGACAAGTCTCGTCGATGTTACAAACATTTCAGGATGTTCTCACTGACATTCCTGGACACACAGATGTCATAGAACATGACATAATCCTTACCGACAATAATCCAATTAGGGTTAGGCCGTATCCTATTCCTATACACTTTCAGTCGCAAGTGGAAAAGGAATTGGATGAAATGATTCAATTAAATATAATTGAACCATCGACTTCACCATATTCTTCTTCCATGGTTATTGTCCGGAAGAAGGATAAGAACATACGAATTTGTGTTGATTATCGCAAATTGAATCAGGTCACAAAGTTCGATGCTGACCCGATGCCTTTGTTAGAAGATCTACTGATTAGACTTTCTAATTCTAGATTCTTCACTAAACTTGACTTGTCTAAAGGTTATTGGCAAGTGCCTTTAGCAGAGCATGCCAAACCTCTTACTGCTTTTTCTACACCTAGGGGTCTATTTCAATGGAATGTTATGCCTTTTGGTCTCATGAACGCCCCTGCAACTTTCGTTCGCATGATGCGTCGAATTCTGTCACATCGTTCGGATGTCATCGCATACTTAGATGACATCTGTCTCTTCAGTGATACCTGGGAAGATCACTATTTAGGGTTATATGACTTACTGTCCACTCTACGTGAGAATAATTTGACAGCGAAACCTTCTAAAGCTTTTGTTGGTTTTGGTGAAATCTTTTTCCTGGGTCATCGTGTTGGTCATGGTCTCTTGAAGACAGAAGACCACAATACTTCCAAAATACTGAACATCTCTGTTCCTAAAACGAAGAAACAAGTTAGGAGTCTCTTAGGTTTAACTCAATTTTATGGGAGATTTATTCCAAATTTATCTTCGATCATGGCACCTCTCTCAACATTGTTGAAGAAAGGTTCGCCTAATCTGGTCCGTTGGTCTGGAGAATGCCAATCTTCACTAGACCAAATCAAGAATATATTTTCTTCTCCTCCCATCCTAAGATTACCTACTCTTGATAGGACTTTTGTTCTTCGAAGTGATGCTTCATCCACTGGGATTGGAGCAGCACTGATGCAAGAATATGCAAATACTCTGCATCCTGTTATGTACATTTCTAGAAAACTAAATGCGGCAGAGAGGAACTACTCGGTTTTAGACCGTGAGTTGTTAGCGATGGTTTGGTCAATTCTAAAGCTACAAAGATTCCTCCTGGGCGCACATTTCATTCTAGAGACTGATCAGAAAGCTCTTACAGCTATTCAGACTAAGAATTTGAAGAGTTCGAGATCCACTCGATATGCTATAGCTCTTCAACCTTTTCACTTCACGGTACGAGCTATCCGTGGTGCGGATAATGTGATGGCTGCCATTTTGTCTAGATGCCCACATGACTCCAACTAATACTTCTGTCCTATATTCCTATATATTACAGAGTCATAACACACCTATATTACTACAATAGATTAGCACATCTGTACTCACTTTATATGTACACACTATCGTGCTTTGTTGTCATCTTCTTCTGTTCGTTTTTAAGATGATAGAGGAGGACTGAGTAGTTAATATAAGGGCCGTTAGTTTACTAAACAGCCACAATTATTAATAATGTATTATACCTTATGAAGCATATTAGTTATTAATTAGCATTATATTGCTTGTACTTTCTCAGAATGTCATTGTTGAGCTGAGGACTTACCTTACTAGTATCAAGCATGACGAGTTCTAGATTGTGTACTTACCCTCGGAATACCAGAGCATATGTCCTGGATCGTCATGTAGTTTAACTTTACTATGTACTTATGTCATTACATGTCAAATAATGTACTATTTAAATTTTCCTATCAGATTTGTACATCCATTTTTAAAGACAATATTAGAGTATGCTGTTTAATGATGATTATGGTAACTTGCATACGTATATTGTGTTTACATGCTAACGTGATGTGTGTTGGTGACACCTCCCCGATGTGAATATTTTTTGAGACATATTTATTTTTCTGTTGAGGTATATCCTCACCAGACACTCTATATTTAGCCTCATGTTAGGCAATTTAATTAATTATCAGCGCATAATTCGTGCGTTTTGAGCCGCTTATCGCATGCTCTTTGATATTTAAAAAAAAAAAAATATGTTCCACATTTTTTTTTTTATCGGGAGGAGGTGGTGATATGTTGCGTGATAAATTCTCGCAACATCATTTTATTACAATATCTATTTTATAACGCAAGGGCAACAACTGCTTGAAATTTATAGTTACTTTTCTCGGTAAGCATTTGTCTTCTCGCGTTGGTATTGAATGCAGTTGAGTTTTGAGCTGGGGTCATTTTGCGCTGGACTGCGCATGACTTGTCTTGCTTCTTGGTCGATCGGTTTCCGCCCACCACTAGTGGAGTGAGCGATTTGAATGGCGAAAGAGATGCCTCGTTGAAGAGGGGATCTCCGCTATTTTTTTGTTCTGTCAGGAATGTGAGAGTCCTCTTATGGATATTTCGTTTATTCGAGATAATACCTCTAGTGTATTTGCACATGCCCGGAGGCATAATATTTCTGTGTATTTCCGGAAGGCCAGGTAAATTAACATTTTCATTAACTCTATCGATTTTTGGTCGTGAACGATTTCTGGTTCATAGCCTGTCTTCGAAAGTCGTCGTCACGAGATGTTTTCCCAGCTCACATGTCGCTGTATTGTGCTGCATCGGTTGATGCAGGTCCCAAGGACTATTACTTGCTACTTGGTTACCTGAACTAGGTTTGAAAAACCTTTGTTATCTAGAGGATATTTTTGAGGACATTATTTATACTTCGGCAGACGTGTCTGTCTTGCTGAAGTCAGATTAAGGAGAGTGAACTGATCTCATACATCTGGTTATCTCCTGGCTGTTATAGAAAAGGATGGAGTTTTTCACCTGACTACATTTACAGCACTATGAAATATAACATGCATCTGACTCATCATTGTAATGCTGTCTACCGTCTATTGCTGTATTGAATGTTGCTGTGATAATGACTGTTTGATGTGTCTACATATTCGCGTAACCATTTTGTCACTGTGGCGTCCACAATAAATAATGAAGAAAAACGTCAACGGCTGTTTCAAGAATCATTGACTTTATACGTCGTGAGTTTACTGACGTCCTATGTGGATTGCCCTGTTATTTTTGTATGAACATTGTTTTGACTGAACACATCTGCACACTACACAAAACCAGACATGCGGATACCATCCATCATCATATGGCATCACGCATCAATTATGTAAGTCCAAAGTCTCAATAAATGAACTCTTTATTGTCGATGCAAAGATTATGTACCCATTTTCCACTTAGTCATGCATTTATGTACAAATATTCTGCTACATTGAATCTCTAAGCAGAGCTTTCTTCAAATTTTGCCACATATATTCTCGAAGTAACGAATGGTTACTTTCTTTCTCAGTCTTAGCTCAGTTTTGATTCTTGGTGGGAACCTTATACTGCTTAGGTTGTATGCACGTCGTTTTTATATACTGAAATTTCCCACTACAAACATAAAATTCAATGCGAAACCTAATTCTATTCCGAGACGGTAATTACGGGCGCTATAAACCAAAAGGGTAAAGCACCAGAAAAACATGTCGGTTAATATAATCTTCTTTTTTTTAAGCTCCTAGCTACCAGCCTTTGATCTAAAAATCTTAGTAACTATGTGATGCTGACCAATCAGTACTCTCCATACTCTGGACATCCGGCCCAACTTGTATGTTTTCCCACACAAGGTCTGATGACGTCACTGGTTCAAGTTTGCATAGATTGATGACGTCATGGATTCTTGACTAGTGTTCATTCCACTTGCTAGTCTTATTCAAGCACTTAGTGAATTAGTCTTGTTTAAGTACCCGTAGTCGGCGTCTGTGGCCTAATGGATATGAACGCAGTTTCATAATCCAGATATACCAGTTTCGAAACCTGCTGCAGGCGGTTTGGTAGCAGATCGCTTTGTGTGGATTTTTAACAATGGTATAAGCGCCGTACCGTTCAGAAAGCAATGGCAAACTACTGAATGAAAAAATTGCCTAGAAAAATCACAAACAGCCAAAAACAAGCTGGGGTTGATTGCCACGTCCTGTAAAGGATAAGCAACTAACTTTAAGTACCCGTAATAGAATATATCAGATGATGGCCCGAGTAGTGCTAAAAGCAACGTAGTAGGCCATACGGTCACAAAGGCTCAAATCGAAATGGAAGTAAGTTAAAGAGAGAGAGAGGGGGAGGGGAGACACAGAGAGAGAGAGACCCTAGGCCAGGAGTCGGTAACCAGTCGATACCGATCTACCGGTAGATCCTATTGATTTGGTAGATCTTTAGGCGACTGCAAGAAAAAAGGGAGACTTTTTAAACTATAGAAATTTCGGACTAGACCTCCAACACCAGCATTTAAAATCGAGATGTCCCCGGGATCAAAGGTACATTTTCCGCATTCCCAATGATTCTCGAGTTAGCTACTAAAATATATTCGTGAACTGCATGAGATAGGAACGCGATCTTTTCTTTGTAAGGTTCATCATCCCCACCCCACCCCCTTAAAATTACATACACACACACATACATATAAACATGTGTGGGGGGAGAGGGGAGGGTAGATCTCTAGTGGGCTCAGTGTTACTAAAGTAGATACCAGAAGCTGATGGGTTGTCGACCCCTGCCCTAGTCTGACTAGACACAAGAGGACACCTATTGTTACCGTATATACAAAGAATGGCCCAGAAAGTTACATCAGGGTAGAAGAGATCGTTTTGAAGTAAGTCCAAAGATCTAAATCTCGGCTCATTACGACCTGTGTAGATCCCCCGGGGGTTTATGAGAAAACAAAAAAACAATAAACCTACTGCTTCCTCAGACATGGTATATGAGGCGACAAATATGAGCTTGCATACGAGGTTGACAACCTCATCATCAATATATATATATATATAATCCCAGCTTTTTCTGTCAATAACGACAAGTGATGCAACTTTGGTTGAAAGTTAGACATTAATTGTATTGTTTCCCTTACATGTACTCTCCCGAAAATAGTAACACTCGACAAAGAAAAGTGCGTAAATGACGGTGTGAACAAAAATATATTTATAGAATGTCTGATCCCATATACACACATTGGGATCCTCGCTGCTGCTACTAGTTCGTGTATTGTAGTGATGCACAGTGGTTTTTAAAAAACACTTTTGAATAAGTGAAATTGGCGTTAGGTATTGATGCTTTTGAAGGTAATTGCCGTCTTATGACGGGATTCTCGTACACTAGTGTGAAATAAATTGCTGCAGAAACCACTTATGCGAGATTACTTGAAGGCTTCCTGCAAGGGCACACGATGATGATGATGACAGTAACAACATCAGATGTCAGATGCAACTTTTACAAGAATTAATTCATTAAATATTAAAAACAGCTTATGGGATCAATTATAAAAACAGAATCCAGAATAACAAATCTGTGTCCATGAATATCATAAACAGAATTTCCCCACCGTGATAAAATGCTGATATATTATTCATAATCTCCCTTTTCGCTCCTTATTGATCATGGAACCACTACTACAGCTGCTACTTTTGCAGGAAGTCGGCATCAAAACATTTATATGTTTTCGCGGTGGCGGTGTCTGCAGCAATGTGTTATTCACGAAGAGGGTCTCCCCCGTCTTTGTACCCCGATATTATTACAGGTAAGCAAGTTAGAAAAACGAGCGACATAATGGAAAAATCCTCGCAGACAAAAGGAACATAGTTTTAATAACGACAATCACATGAGCAGTTCTAAACTGTTAAAAAAAAAAAGGCTAGCCTGCAAAATAAATGTCACTGCGAGAATCTGCACAAGACAATCTACTTGTACAAGCCCTGTGTAAAACAGATTGTTTCTTCTTCAAGTAACACGGCAGTGCTGTTATTAGGTCTGATGTTGGTTTTCTTTCCATATTAGGATCTTTTTGTCTAACTCTTTGAATCTTTCCTGCTATCACATACTCCAGCTATCCTCTTCTCATGTCCAAAAAAAAAAAAAGTAGGCTGTTTCCACCTAATAAGAGTACACTGAGCATTTTTAGGAAACCTTCTTTATAACTATCTGTGGTGTTCTTAACATTCATCTGTAAAACCATATCTCTGTGGCCTCCATGGATTTCCTGCTTGTCAGCTAATTGTCCACGACTCACTTCCATATGCTAGTATTGGCTCTATGTAACACAGAGGAACTGTCCGGCTTCCATTAAAAAACGAATTTTACTGTAACATACTTCTCATGTTATGGAATGCTGCTTTCGCCTGAGCTATTCCGCTCCTCATCTCTGATATGTATCTTCTATCGGATGTCATTGTCGTGTGGTGAGTCACTGGGGCAACTACTACAGTAGTTTTTGCCAGGAATAGTCTATGAGATATAGATATAAGGTCTCTAGAAATTGGCTCGTTAAGAAAGAATAAAGACCTATTCGAGATAGGGACAAGAAGACAGGAATGCGAATGCTTTCCACTAGACAGTGTTTTCTAATTAATTATGGAAAGAGTTCTGTTTCCCCACGACCTTAGCTTCTGCCCTTAGATCCCGTAAAGAAAAAGCCCCCAACCTCATCTGAGTAGAGAAAGGTTCCTATAGGTGAATATGTAACGCCGACAGCACGAGTGATACATTAACAAACTCTTGATAATGATCAACCGATCGTTGGGTTTATTAATGAAATATCCACACATATAGGGTTAGTAATGGTTAGAACGTGATGATGGTGAAAGACGATTCACACAAAACACACAGATGAGATAATAAAATTACAGTTAATTAAGTAATAGTTAATTAAGAATGAACTGGTGTAAAGTGAAATGATGATGATGTGATATGATACGTGTTACCAAAATGGTGAGTACTCTACACAGTCCATGTGTCTCTAAATGCTTCTCCTAGATATGAGGATTCACATGTATGCATAAAATGTCCCAAGTTGTTATACGTTATGTCGAATGGGGTATCTCTAAGCTGAGGACGTTCTGATGAATACTGTTGTCGTACGGAGAACGCTGACGAGATATCTATATATATATTCCTTCACTGTTTGAGTATATCTCTGTAGAGTTGATCGACAGTTAATAGTTGTCATATGAACAAAAGGTCTGTTGTCTAATCTCCCGACGGTACTGGTCAGACTGGATATCTTCACGAAATGTTAGTGATAGGTAGACTCATAATCTTGCGTATGTAGTCGTGATTCATATACTTTCGAGTCTGCTTCATAAAATGCGCTTAAGAGTGTGTTGCACGTGGTATAAATATGCGATTCCTCTTTTGAGCTCTTTTGCTTGACTTCAGATAATAATGATCTTTCGAGTGATTTGAATTTATGATGACTCTGTATTGAACTTGTGATAACGATGTATCGAACTTGTGATAACTCTGTAGTGAACTTGTGAGCAAGCAGTATATGGTGACGAAAAATGCTGCGTCCACCTTATGACTTGTGGGTGAGACAATATTCCTTTTTAATTGAGGAATGAAAGATGTCCTCTGGCGAATTCTGCTAGCCAAATGTCCGTTTTTGATAACTTATTTCTGGTTAGACGTCAGACACGTTGCGTGTAGACTCAGACTTCTGATGAACTGAAGACACACAAAAGTCTTCGTAAGTTTTTCACATTTAACATCACTGGTTGACTTGCATTTAAACTACTGCTCATTATTCATCTCTCTCTCTCTCTCTGAGTTCAATTCTAATAATGTTAAATATCTTGTGCATGAGAGTGTGTGCGCATGGGAGACTGTGATGATGATAAAGGTGAAATATGAACTATTAATTACCTCCTATCATCCTATCATCTTCTAGGAAAATCTTCTGATTTTATTAATCAGTTATGCCAAGAATTATTTGAAACTTTATCTTTCGCACATTTTAGCTGTGAGGTTAAAATAAACAAAAATAAGAAAATGTATTAATAAGTATAAGATCTACTAACCTTCTTTTCCCTTCGAAAAATCCTTTAAGAACACAATTAATCACAGAACTGAATTATCATCCACTCTGAATAAACACGTGTATTAGGCTATGCGTTTTTGGGTTTAATCTCTTCCTCACAAGGTAAAAAACTGGACTTCTACACTCTAGTAGATTATGCGGTATTATATATTTCTGGGAGTCACCTGGCCAAGCTGGGCGTCAAATGTGGTAAACCAACGCTTGTCTGAACCGCGGTGAGACGTTTTCCCCTGGCCAATCTGGGCGTCCAATGTGGTGTCACAGAACTTACCGCATGCCCATGTTTGATTCGGATGACCATATGTGTTTTTACCAGATTTATCACGATGCAATGTGGGCTTCAAACGAAAATAACACATAAGGAAGGGAAACCCGAGGCCTGTAAACAGTAAATTAATATTAGACAAATATAAAGGTATGTTTTCAGGCACTCGTAAGAAATAAAGAAGTAGAACACTTGGACAACAGAAAAACAACAGACGTGAGTGGCTTACCTAGGGTTCGAACCCCGTACCTTCCGTACGACAACTCCGCCTAGCTATCAAGCGAATCACACTGACCCCACGGCCAGTCAAACGATAATGTCGGGCATGTGGACTCAATCAAAGGATTTTATTTCCCCCGATGAAAGAGCAAATGTGGTTCTCTAGATACCGGTCGCGAGTAATCACAACAATGAAATAGCAAATATGGATCGCAAATGTTGCATGAAAGAGCAAATGTCGGAGAAAATACAATACGAAAGATGTAGGAAAAGATAGAGCAATAAGGCCTTTGCGCTCGTTTATCACAGTCATTAACGTGCCTGGGTATTTGAATCTATTGACTTGCTTCCAAACTACCCCGATTTATTCTGATTTTGTATTCTGGAGAAGTCACTATCATCGAGTTGACCATATGCTTCAGTCTTGTTGCTTCTTAGGCTAAGGCATTCACTTTTACTTTCTGTATTGCTGCAGTTGCTATATGTGCACACGACTGCTGCTGTTTTGTTGGAGTTGCTATTTGTGCAGCCTGCTGCTGTACTGTTGCCGTTGCTATCTGTGCACAAGATTGGTGCTGTATTGTTGCAGTTGCTATCTGGTGTACAAGACTGCTGCTGTATTGTTGCTGTTTGTGCACAAGATTACTGCTGTACTGTTGCAGTTGCTAGCTGTGCACAATATTGGTGATGTACAGTTGCCGTTGCTAGCTGCGCACAAAACTGGTGCTGTACTTTTGCAGTTGCTATATGGCGCACAAGACTGCTGCTGTATTGTTGCTGTTTGTGCACAATACTACTGCTATACTGTTGCAGTCTTTGTATACGACTGCTGCTGTATTGTTGCTATCTGTGCACAAGACTGCTGCTGTACTGCTGCAGTTGCTGTCTTTGTATAAGACTGCTGCTGTACTGTTGCAGTTGCTGTCTGTGCACAAGACTGCTGCTGTACTGTTGCAGTTGCTATTTGTGCACAAATCCGCTGCTGTATTCTTGCAGTTGCTACTTGTGCACGAGTCCGATGCTATACTTTTGCAGTTGCTATATGTGCACACTTTCTGTTGTGCTGATATTGTTGCGCTGCAAATAGCATTTTCCTGTTTTTTAAGATGGCGCCGTTCTGTTCCTGGACCTTTCATTCCGAGTTGACGATATTTCATGTTGAGAGACCCAACTGATTAATACAACTTTCATACTGACCCTCATATCGACAATAAACAAAGACTTGTAAGTTCAAGATAGAACTAGAAAGATATGTCGCATGGCAATACTGATAAGCAGTGCACAAATAGACACGACTGTAATTACAGAAGCTGAAGAAAATAATAACGAAACAAAACCATTTTTCAAAATAAACCGACGCATACCCTCTTGTGGTTCAGGCGACCTTGCCAGAACGCTTAACTATTGTCTGCATGAAGTGCTGTTAACGCTACAAATAAATATCGAGCAGTGGTGGTTGGCAAATGAATCAACACAATGTCTGAAGTGCATAAGGAAAGTGATGGCATGTCGGACCAGCGAATCTTACCACTGTATTTCATGGAAGACAAATACAGCAGACAGAAACAGAAGTCGCAATGATAAAAATAAAAAAAATAATAAAAAAATAAAAAACCGTCCAGCACGTTTAAAAAAAAACGTAAACCATTGAAGCGGCTGCGGGAGGGAGGTACGGAGTTGGTGGTAGTGGTGAGACAGCAAGTTCTCTTACTTAAGTTGACGCAAGACCGAGATGCATCACGGCAATTTTCAAATTTCCCCACCTTGTGCACTATCTGTCCTGTTTAAGATCACTATGACATCATCATTTTTCAATTCTTCGTGTTTTTCCTTCGTTTTTTTTTCCGTGAACTATTTTTTGCCCACACAGCACATGCCCTCTGCTAGCTAGCAGCTCACCAGGGACGCCGTGAGTGCCTTGATATTACACGAAGAAAAAAAAATATATGAAGAAAATGATTGAACAAACATTCCGGATCACGGAAGACAGAAACATGACCTCTATAGTTTATTTTCCATCAGGTATTCAAGAATGACACTTTCCCCGGGAGGTGAAAAAGTTCGTTTTACGCTCCTTAGAGATCTGCAAACGAAAATGTATTTCGTTATTAAGTTTCCCTCATGCAAACCTCTTTTATTATACGGATCTACATCTCTTTTGTTACATAGTTTTTGCTGATGTCAACATCGTGCTTTGTGCAGATTTATCTTATGTAAACGTTTTCCATTGCACAATACCTTTTCATGCAAACCTCTATATCAATTCAGTTTTTGCTACCGCAAACAGGTAAACCTCTTTATCAATGTAGTTTTTGCTACTGCAAGCAGGTAAACCTCTTTAGCAATGTAGTTTTTGCTATTGTAATCAGGTAAACCTCTTTAGCAATGTAGTTTCCGTTACTGTAAACCTTTTTTGTTGTATGGTTTGTACAAACATAAATCCCTTTGGTTTTTTTCTTTCATGTTAGTGTTAAATTCTTTCATCATATAGTTTTTAAAGACCTAAAATTATTGCTGTAGCTAGTTTCTGAAGATGAAAAGTTCAGTGTTGCGAACTCTCCACAGATGACAATTTTTTTTTTTTTCATTCTATATTTTTTTTCTAATCACGTGAATTTCTTTCGTAATGTAAACCTCTTTATTAAGATTTTAACACAATCGCTGCTATTTACACGACCGTATTAAGGTCATTTTGATTTGGTACGCTGCCTCTGACTCTCCTAAAAACGGAAAAACAAATGTACCATAAAACGTGTTATTTATGATGAGTTGAGCTGTACGAAAATTACATTTTGTTCTATCCCCCACAACTGTTAAGATAACCACAAACACAAAATGGCCGTTTACTCAAAATGTCATTTGTTGGAGATAGAACAAATAAGTACTGGGGTCGCAATGTTATCATTTTTATACCGTGCTGAATTTCATGTAGAGGTGTGTCATGTTTCACAACATACAGATTTTATGTAGGTGGTGTTTCATATGCTTTGTGTCGTACTGAGTTTCCATCATTGATGTTTCATATGTTTGACCGTTATGTATCCCTGTTTTTCATATCTTTACAAGTGGTGTCATATATACGGGCACAATATTTACTGTCCAATATTATCTCTTTCGTTATTTCTCTTTTCGCTCCTAACACGTGCAAAATCTTAATAGCTTATATCTAGTAATGTTTCAAATAAAATGCATCACATTCTTCAACATAACCACGTTTCACGGGCGTCGGCTGGTTCTATCCGAACTGTCATTATGATATACAAGACCCGATAACGACGAAGTCTCCTCCAAGGTGGTCAACCGTCTCTTCAGGTCAGAAGCTTGTCAGACATTTAAAAAAAAAAAAATAAAGTTTTGCCTCGTTTTGGCGAGGCGCGTCCCGTTGAACCTAGTCGGTTATATTAGGGCCGCGCTAGCGTAGTGGTTACAACACCGCTCTGGCGACCGGGTGATTCAGGATCAAACCCTGGCGACGGCATTTGAGGATTTTTCGTCGACCGGGAATAGGACTGGATTAACTCGAGACCTGGCGAGAACATTTGAAGGAGTGTCGTCGACCAGGGATTGGCGGCTCCTGAGCCGACCCAGCTCTAATGGGTACCTCCGAAATCGGCGAGTATCTGCCTGAATGGCGAGGGACACCTGTCTCTGTACAAGAAAAGGGATACGCACGTAAAATCAATGTCAGGTTAGACATTAACAATAACCTGAGATTTCGCCTCGAGTATTAGCGGGCGTATGAAAAAAAAAAAAATTATTAGGGCGCATGCCCAAACATAAAAGACACTTAGGTCTGGGGTTTAGTCAGACATTCTCTTATTCTTGAATCCAGGGTATTTAAAGATATACTTTGTACAGTACTTGTATCACATATTTTGGCGAGGCGCGCCCCGTTCTTCTTCTCCATCTTCTGCGTTGTGACGTACGTCTAGTTCGACAAGTGAATTTTCCCTGATTTGATGGATGATTAAAGGGACTTTTAGCTTTTCATAACATTAGAACCCCTGAACATTTGTTGTAACTTTTTGGTTTCGCCAGAGCAAACCGATTCCACCGGGACTCATTTATTATGCGGCATGAGATCTAAAGACACTGAGACGATCCCCGAGCAGAGAAGCTAGTTTCTCGCAGGTATTTCTCATCTCCGCGCGAACACTAAACCGCTCGCAAGATGGACCAGAGCGGTCAGAAGAAAGACACTGGGGGAGATCTCAGGAAGGACGGGCGGCATGCTATCAAAGACAGTAGTGGTCCCTGAAACGATTTCGCATCTCGGTGTTAAACACGGAACCGATCGCAGTGGGAGCGAACGGGGAAAGCCGACGCAAGCAGCGAGCGAAGATACGAGAGGCCAGGGGCGGCTTCTCCTTTTAGTCTGGCGGTCAGATCCCCAAAAGTCTTCTGAATTTTGTGTTAATTTAAATCTATTAAATTAAACCGTCTCAATAGTTCCAGTTGTAAATGTAATGATAAAGCTGCTATATTATTTCCAAAAGATAATAGATGTTAAATGCTTAAATTAACTTTTAAAGTCGCGAAAGAATTTAAAATTAATAAATTTAGTTAAGTCATATATTTATAAGTGTGTGTTTTAACCATTAGAACTCGCGCAGTGTTTTATTAAATACATAATTAAATACGCGAGCGTATATATAAATAGTCTTAACGGGAAATTCATCGCGCTTTAGAAGGTTATTTGTTTTTCGGTATATTACATGTCTTTTTTTCTTTCATACAGAGTGATCGTAACCTGTGCGATCCCAGCATTAAGAAAGCAATAAAGAAATCAATCTAAGCAAAGCAAAGCATAAACAGTGTGTAGAGTTTCCCCTGACTCAGAACTTGTTGAGACTGTGTAAATTTTTAATCTTTGAGGCGACTCTATGTTTGGAATTCCGCTATCTAACTTATAGCAAAGAAAGCACACCCAAAGACAAATTTAACGCACCATCAAGCAAATTAAGTTGTAACTGGAAGAAGAACACTGGCCCAAGCTTTTGTTAGTTTACTGATACACAAAGAGAATACATATTTTCCTGAACAGTGATGTGACTAGATTTCTCCCTCGACTTAAACCATACCTCACGGATAAAGTGTATCAGAACGCGTAAGAATTTTTATTATCAGCGGCAAAGTCAAATAGACCACACCATCCTCACCCCGGTATCAGAGACCGTGCCCTCCCATAGAAACTGTTATTAAGAAAAGAGACACAATTACATATTCATTTTCCAGCGATTACGGGATCTTTTTTTATGTGCTGACCGCCTACCCGCTAATCTGGGGCTAGAACTTGAACTAACACTCATACATTTAGTTTGAGGTGTAACTGCTGTTGTGTTATTTCTATGGAGTGCCAGATTTTTTCAGTCGGTAAGTGAGAGCAAGATGAGTGAAGGCCTTTACTAGCGCGTGTATGAATGACAGAAAATTTAATCTTCTTTTGTAACCCATTTGTTAACTTGCTTACCTGGTAATATATATCTTTTCTGTATACCCTACATTGTTCCTTTAAGTGGGATAGTTGATAATTTGTTAACTCTGTTTAAAACCCCCTCCTTTTCATTTGCTCAGTAAAGGGAAGAACAATTGAGAAGAACAGATTTTTCTTTCTACCACCTATACCTAATTTTGAAACACCTCTTTCAGAGTAATTAACTTCACTGTTAGGTTAACTTACCTATGTTCATGATAACTATTTATCTTTGGACTGGGTTCACCTTTGTCTAATAAGCGGGACGGGCTTAGTCGATACCAATCTTCTTCACCCCCTCCCTACCTTGTTATTTGAATTTTTCTGTAATTTTTATAATTCTTGCTGTAAACAATTGATTATTTTAGTGATTGTCTTTTTTAACTTTAATAAACAACATAAACTTAATCGTTACGGTGTTGGACTACCCAAAGCCCATAAAATTTCCCCTATTTGTTTAAGATAGTTGTATCCACGTCGTCTGTGTGTTTGAAGCACCAAATCGGTGTGAGAGCAGGTGTGTGTCTGGAAAACTGGCAAATAATTGTTTGACCAGGAGAGTGGAAGAGAAGATTGAGAGAAACGATTTGTCGTAAATAAGTCTGTCTTTACTCTCCTCCAGCACTCTGTGAAGCAACTATTTAATCTCTACATTTCTATCACTGAGCTTTTTTCACCATCATTCTACACTCTAAACCGGACTACTATTTCTAAGACTCTTTCTCTCAAAATAAATTTACGACAATATTTGGGGGCTCGTCCGGGATCTTGAGCTACATTTGAGGCAATCGCATAGCCGGGATAAAGATATTTTGAGTCTGATCTAAGTCTGGGTCTAACTAGATAGAGTGTGAGTGATCTGTCTTTGTGATTTAGGGAAATAAATAAATAATTAATTGCACCCCTAGACCTCAACAATTGACTTCAGGGGCGAGTTTTTGTGACGGAGAATTAAAATTTTAGGGAAATTTTTTTTTTCCATTTTAATTGTTTTAATATAAATTTTTCTCGACTGTTAGTAAGAGTAGATTCTTTTCTAGTGTAACTTACCATTTTAGTGGCATAGTCGCTTGCGTTAAGAGTCTTAAGTGACAATAATAGCAGCGATAAGTTTGCACATTGCAAATAGGAGGTAACACAAGTAAATTTATACTTTGTGTTTGTTTTTTCTCGTAGCGAGTTTGAGTTTTTTCCCCTTCTTGTTCCATCTTACTATTCTCTAGTCTTAGAAGCATCCAGTTCTTTGGTATGGCAGAGAGAATTAGGATAAGATCCATTTTGAGACAGGAGGCGAAGGACTCAGGGTTAGAAGGAGAAGCCGCGAACCTGTTTGTCAACAAAGAACTTGAAAGATATGACGTGGAGGAAGAGAGGGCAGATGCTAGGAAGAAAGAAGCGGACGATCGTCATTTGGAGAGCAGAAGAAAATTGAGGCAGAGATGGAAGCTCGCAGCGAGAGAGAGAGAGAGAGAGAGAGAGACAGGGAAAGACAGCATGAACTGGCGCTTAAGGCTTTAGAGAGTCGGGGCGCCTCTACTTCGAATAACGGAGAGCCGTCTTCGCCCCAGTCTCAGTCAATGGATCTCTCCAGTACTCAGTCTGCCCAATTAACTGCGATGTCTTTTGCTTTAGAGTCTTTTCCTAGCCCCAATGAAAAAATTGACAGCTACCTAGAAAAATTCGAGAGGCTCGCAAATCTGTATGGGTTAGAGAGTTTCCGCTGGGCACTTAAACTCTCAACGTCATTAAAAAGCACTGCTTATGACGTATATACAAAGCTGGGAAAAAACCACCATGATTACGACATGCTGAAGAAAGCCTTGCTAGAGCGGTTTGAGATGACCGCCTGAAAATTTCTGCAAATGTTCAGAAACAGCCGAAAAGAGAGCACGGAAACATTCCCACAGTTCTCTTCACGTCTCACGGGCTATTTGACAAAGTGCATTGAATTATCTGACCTACCTCTTACATATGAAGGACTGCTTGAACTTGTTCTTGTGGAACAGATAAAGTCAACTTTGTCAAACGAAACCCGTAGATTTTTGGTTGAACAGGGCGCAGTCAGGCTTGAGGACATACTCAATAAGGCAGAACGCTATACCAATGCAATGGCCGAACTTCCCAGCACTAAACGTAAACCCACAGATGAGCCATCTCGTAAACAAAATCTAGAGCAGTCATCCTATTCCTCTAATTCCTCTCAGAATTATAACCAATGAGAAAATAATACATAGAGACCTCCCCAGGAAAAGTCGAAATTCTACAAAACCCGATACCCCCCTAACAACAATTCTGATCAACCCACCAAGCCTACGTGGCAGCGCGGCCCCAAGGTCAAGGAAAAGGAAGACCCCTACACCAGGAACGTCTGATCAGGGCAAACAAACCGGTCCAAACCGCATCGGATGTTTGCATACAGCCTCGAAAGGTAGAGTCAATGTCAGTGATTCTCAACCTGAGGGGGACCAACCCTCAACTCGAGGAACTATAATTTTGAATGGTACCTCAACTACTTGTCTCTTTGACACTGGACTAAGCTTTAGTTGTATTGTCGCTAGGCACCTAGTCAAACCCGGTCAGGAGAAAGAGGAAACCGTCAAACTTAGTGGAGTTTTCAGGAGTGATGCACCCAGGACGCTGCCTATCGCACTGGTAGAAATACACTCTGACTTTGTCAAAGGGGTTATTAAAGCGGCCATTATGGGTGATCCTATCTACCCAGTTATCCTGGGATGTAGATATGTGTTTATTGGGAGACCAAAGGAGCCGATTGTGGCAGCGGTAACCACAAGAGGGCAAGCCAAGAAGGAGAGGGAGCCTGCGCCAAATTTGTTGCCGAATGAACTGAAGGAGGCGCAACAAAAGGACCCTACTCTGGAGCCCTGCTTTAGAAAACTGCCCATGGCTAAGGACCCCAGACACAACGGAGACATCTTTTCTAAGGACGGCGTATTGTATCGTAGAACGGGCAACCCGGACACGGGGAATAACCAGCTCCTAGTACCGACGCAGTACCGAAGCCAGATCTTAGAAATGGGGCACTCTCTTCCCTTAGCGGACATATGGGACAAAACGCCACTATTCAGCGAATAAAAAACCACTATTGGTGGCCAGGAATGAACTCTGACATTACCAGGTATGTGAAATCCTGCGCCCAGTGCCAACGGGTAGCACCAAAGCACTTGACACCCCCAGTACGTATGGGGCAAATGCCAATAGTGGGTACTCCATTTGAACGGGTTGCTGTCGACATCATTGGACCCCTGGAAAGGACCAAAAGAAGGAACAGGTTCATCCTGACCTTAGTCGACACTTGCACAATGTGGGCCGAAGCTGTACCGCTACCATGCATAAATTCCAAGCATGTCGCAGAAGCCCTCGTGCAAATCTTTACACGGTTGGGATTCCCTCAACAAGTTTTGACGGACAATGGATCCCAATTCCGTAGCCTGTTAATGGAGGAGATCTTTAAGATCTTGAGGGCCAAACATATCCACACAAGTCCCTACCATCCGGCCGGAAATGGGCTCGTGAAACGTTTTAACGGCACCCTCACCACCATGTTACGTAAGCTGGGTCAGGAGAAACCGGAAGACTGGGACCTATATATATCGGCTGCCTTATTCGCCTACCGAGAGGTTCCCCAAGCGTCTACGGGATTCGCGCCAGCTACACTTTTATTTGGCAGACCTATTAATGGGCCACTAGAAGCCTTACTTCGGTCCCTGACAGACCAAAAGGCTGACGAGACAGTCGTCTCTGCAAGCAAATATGTATCTGAGCTCAAGGAAAGGCTAAAGCTAGGATGGGATCTAGCTACTACCAACCTTAAGAAAGCCCGCGCTAAACATGCTAAAAGATACAACAAAGCTGCAAAAGAGAGAGAACTACAACCAGGGGAGAAAGTTTTGTTGCTACTTCCAACCGGAAGCAATAAACTTCGCATCGGATGGCAAAGGCCGTTTACCGTCCTTAAAAAGATCTCACGTACCAATTACAAGAACTCCATCAAAGGAAAGGAGAAGGTCTTCCACATAAATCTGCTAAAGAAATATTTGGAAAGACCGGTGCCATCCTCCGAGCACCTCCTGGCTGTCGCCATAGCAACGGAAGACGAGGAAGATGATGATGGTTGCATGGAGTATCCATTGCAACCCACAGAATCCTTTAAAGATGTCAAGTTCGGCGACAATCTCTCACCAGAACAACAAACAGAAACCAGGGCGCTACTACAGCAGTACAGTGCAGTCTTAACGGATGTACCTGGTCGAACAAATCTCATCGAATTTGAGATGAAATTAACAAATGAGACCCCTGTTCGAACCAGAGTTTACCCCATCCCGTACGCTAAAGCTGATGCACTTCGTGGAGAAATAGACACGCTGCGTCAGGCAGGAATTATCAGTGAGTCTACATATCCTTACAGTTCGAGCGTAGTGCTGTTGCAGAAGCCCAATAAGGAAGTTCGGCTGTGTATAGCTTACCGGCTGCTAAACGCTGTAACGGAATTCCAGCCCGAACCTCTCCAAACTGTTTCTGAGTTGTTCACCAAGCTCAGCAAAGCAAAGATCTTCTCCAAGATTGACCTCAGTAAAGGTTATTATCAAATACCAGTCAAGGAGGAAATTAAACCTTTGTTAGCTTTCAGCACTAGTGAAGGACATTACACATTTAACGTGATGCCGTTCGGTTTGCATAACGCACCAGGAGTGTTCACCAGGATGATGAGAAAGCTTCTAGAACCTTTGCAAAGTCCCCACATCCATAATTTCATGGACGACATCTTAATTGCATCGGAAACCTATGAAGAACATATTGCTACGGTTGCTATGCTCCTCAGGAGACTACAGGAAACGGGTCTCACAGCCAGACCTAGCAAATGTCTCATCGGGTTTGAACAGTTAGACTTCCTGGGGCACACGATTTCTCGCGGATGCAGTTGGCCTATTAAGAAGAACGTGGAGAAAATAGTGGCAGCAAAAAGACCCCGAACGAAGAAAGACGTACGTTCCTTCATATCGCTATGTGCATACTATCAGAAGTACATCCAGAACTTCAACGGACTGACGGCACCTCTGACTGACCTCACAAAGAAAGGTTGTCCTGATAAGGTCATAGGGGATCAAAAGTGCGAACACGCGTATAGCACTTTGAAAGGACAGTTGGCGGCCCATACCCCTGTTGCGTCAAGAAACCTTTTGTATTGGGTCGCACAGTACAGTTGTCATTACAAATCGGGTCAAAATGCTAACAAGCTGATTGATAACAGTGACCCACTTATGCTTAGTCGTTCCCCTTGGCCGTGAGGTGGCAGGTTTGGAAATTAAATAGAGCTGAACGGAACTTCATCAGTTCTTCCTGAAAGAGAATGCCTCGCTCTGATTGAATGGTATCAGACGCCATCATGAGTTTGTTTCTCTATGGTACATCTTTCACGGTGCAAACAGTCCACGCTCAGGATCCTTTCTTGGTTTCCAATAAGAAATTGTCAACGCTAGGATCATGCGATAGGCCTTATTGCAGACTGGCCAAACCATCTTAGTGGGACTGTTCTATTTGGGTCTGCAGCGGTCGGGGGATTTCCCTTGACGGATCGTCTGGTCTACGAGGACCATGTCAAACTTGTTACTTCAACCACTTTCCTAAAATACACCAATTCAGGTTTGGATCTGGCTTTTGTCAAAAAAATGTAGTCATGCCCAATGGTTCGCATCCATAAAAGACTGGGGACATATTGTGACGTATACAGCCATCTTCGTTTTCTTACCAAAGTCTTTTTCCCTGATTTGAATCCACGATTTATTGAAAAAGTCTTTTAGCTTTTCTGCTTTAGAACCCCTGAACATTTGTTTGATGCCTCCCTTTCGGTTTAATAGCTCCGAGAGTGGTCGAACCGATTCCACCAGGACTCATTTCCCAGTAATCGGATGTTTTCTAAAGACACTGAGACGATCCCCGATAGCGATTTTGTTTTAGAGCTGCAGGTACCATCCTCATCTCCAGCGAACACTAAACCAGACTTGCAGATGGACCAGAGCGGTCAGAAGAAAGCAACTGGGGGAACATCATCAGCAAATGACGGGCTCCGAAATATAGACCTGTCTATCAAAGACCAGTACCCCACTGAATACGATTTCTTGTCTCTCCTTAAATGCCTTGAACCGACATCATCCATAAGGAGTATGCGAAGGGGAAAACCGTGACGGAAGCATCACCGAGCCTTAAGACCGAGTGGCCAGGGGCGGAACTTCTGACTTTTAGTTTGGCGGTGTCCTCCCAAAAGTCTTGCAAGATCTAAAAAGCTCAAGTTTAGCATGAATCAGAGGTGTGGAATATTCATCTTTCCTTGCATTCTAAACATACAGTTTGCTCCAGGGGATACCTTTAAACTCGCTTTTCCAGATCTATGAAACAAAGATGGATCTCAGCTCTATATTCAAGGGCTTGCTAGATTATCCCATGCTGTTGAGTGTAATATTGGTCAGTGAATTCTTTCTGTTTGCAAAGCGGTAATATATATTGTGTAAAGTGATCAGTGGGCTAGTTAATTCATTCTATTTCACTGGATTTTGTGTTAATTTAAATCAGGGACATGAGAAGGGAATGCCGTCTCATAGTTTCCACATTGTCGATTGTCACCCTTTTTATTTCCAAAATTGGTGTTATGATGGCAATCTCCCATTAACTTTTAAATGGTCGCGAAGTTGCACCATTAATGCCTGTTTAGGAAGTCCTTATAAGAGTAATAGGTCGCCTGATGCTCCCATGTACTTAAACCATTTCTGGAACCATCATGCCCTGCTGCTTTGCCCATCTTGATTTTCTCTAGTGCTGCCCTCAGTTATATCTTTATGTCATCTTCACCAAATTGGTTTCCTCTTTAGAAGTCATGTTTTTCATTATCTGATGCTTCATCATTTCACCATACCAGAGAGTTCTGAGAAATATTCTTTCCATCTTTCCATTACTTCCTTCGGGGCAGCAATAAAGCAATTTCCTTGCTTGTCCTTTAAAATTTGATAAATTGTTTGTGTAGAGTTTCCCCTGACTCAGAACTTGTTGAGACTGTGTAAATTTTTTTCTTTGAGGCGACTCTATTTTGGAATTCCTCCTATCTAACTTATAGCAAAGGAAAGCACACCCAAAGTTTTGCTGCCAGCACTTTGTTAAGTTGCTAACTGTTCTGAGTGTCACATAACACTGGCCCAAGCTTTGTCCTGTTGTGTTTTTAGCTCCTAAAGTAGTTTTCATGCATATTTTCTGAACAGTGATTTTCTCTAGTTGACTTCCTCGACTGTCCACCAAGGTGTCCTCTTTCTCTGGTTCCCAAGTCGGATTCACACGCATGAATTTTTATTAGCAGCTGTCAAATGATATCCTTGAATTTATTCCAGACCATTTCCAAGTCATCAGAGACGCTCTTCTGTGTTGCTCAACTGCTTATTAAGAAAAGAGACATCTGGTCTTTCAATTTCTGGCTCTCTCCAGCGATTGTAGGGATCCTAATGTTCATTTCTGCTGCTCGTTTACCCGGTTTCTTGCGTGGGGGCTAGAACTAGGCTGAGCAACACTCATTCAGTTGTTCGTTTGAGGTGTAAGCTGTTGTGTTCATTCCAATCTATGGCCCCCTCCAGATTTTGCATCTCGGACATATCTGAAGTGAGCTTCAACAATGAGTCGAAGGCACTTTACTCGCGTGTCTTGGTTGGTTCACAGAAAGTTTAATCATGTTTGTAACGCTTTGGGGGAACTTTGTGTTTGTAATGATCAGATTCTGCTCACTGCATACCCCTGTTGCGTACATATTTTTATATGTCGCACAGATTACAGTTGATACGATTACAAATGAAAATGTAACTATCTGTTTGATAAAAGGATATTTATTTATGAACTTACAACTTTTAAGAAAGGGGAATAACTCAGAATAGTAAATGTGTATTTATTCTTTGGGTGATCGGTTCCTGTTTTGTTCCCGTGTATTGAACAAGCGGAGGAATCTAGATTTTATATTATAGCTGGAAACAGATTGTTCTCGCTTAAGGTTTTGCAGGAATATTGAAAGTCCGAATCTAGGTTTACTGTTTGTCTGTTTGAGACGATTCCGTCTTATATCATGTTATCTTTGTGTGTCTGGGCTGGATTATTTGTTCTTACACTCTGAGCGGATGAAGATAGGAGAGTGTGTTCTTCGGTTATGGAGTCTGGCGGGACGCCAATGTCAGGCGGTCCAAAGTTTTGTGATCTCAAGTTATCATGGGGAAGAAGATTGTGTCTTCTAGGACTGTTTTAGTCTATGTGTTCCCCAGTATTGTTTCTATTACGCCAGAAAAGTGTTTTTGTGCTTGCTATTGATTCTTGGCCAAGGTAAACGTACTTTTACTGACTTCGTTCCTAGGCTTACGATGGGTTATGTTTAGGCCAACATGAATCTACTTATGTTCAGATGTCGGAACGACATATCGTTTAGCAGCACTAAGAATGTTTCTACACAGCAATTATGAGGACAGATAATGCTGATATTGGTGGAAACTTTGATATCCTTATGAAGTGAATCTTTCTAGAAGTTTTGTCATCTCACCGTTGTGTGAGCGATGTTGAGGACCAAGGAAGCCATCTTGGAATCCGAATTATTGTCAATCATTCATCAGAGAACAGGGTTGTCCCTTACTACCCGATAATGATCCAGAGATCACAGTTATGAAAGAAAGATCTATTATGGGAGATTTAGCATTTACTCCGAAGATATGTGCTGAATGCTATTTGAAAGAATCTACGCTAGAGTACAAGCTACACTCATGCTAAGAGAGATTCTGTACAAGAGTCATTATGAACATTATGTATAAACTGACGTGATCTGTCAGTACAACCTGATATATATATATATATATATATATATATATATATATATATATATATATATATATATATATATATATATGTATATATACTATGATGTGGAACTATAGAACTCTGAATGCTTGTCTACAAATGTTCCAGTATGAGGTTATCCAGCATGTATGCTAACTTAAGATGATACACCATTGATCAACACCATGCTGTTTATGTCGTCATGTGTTCCTGTAACCATACACGTACTGTTCCAGTGTGCGTCTCATTAAATATTATAAAAAGAACACAGTAGTTCCAGTAATCCTTGACTTCTACATGTGAGAGTATGAATATATTGTTACCAAGTTGTCAACTCTTCAGAACCATTCTACCATTCGCGTACAATGTACTCTCACTTCAATGTTTACACTACCCTGTGTAGGTCGAGTTGACCTGTGTCTGTCTTCACGGTGACAGCACCTCTTTGAATACAACAGTACTACCAGCCATCATACTTTACAGTGAGGTTCTATACACCACACTCGATTCTTTACAGTGGAGTCGCAAACAACAGAACTTTACAGTGGTGTGCCAGCTTCCTGGGTCAACCTGCACAGTGGACATATTTGAGAAGTCAGCTACTGAGACCAGACCATTCCTTGGGGCCTGTTACGACACACGTAAACACCGGCAGTACAACTCTACAGTCGATGTAAGCGTGACCTGTCCTATCGAGGTATACAGTAACTAGGTCAGCGTTTGTTGACATTTTTTGTTGATGGACATTTGCCATAGAACAGACAGCGTTACACAGCAAGTTTGTTTGGAACAGACAGCATTACATATCAGAGTTGGAACATATATTTGACAGTGTTTGCAAAATGTACAGTGCAACTGAAGCGAGAAGTCTTGCTTGTGATTCTGAGGAACTGTAAACAGTGGATTCTCCTGCACTGCCATAGTTTGTGTTGAACTTTTATGATTTAGGCCAGATTTGATTATTTAATAAAGTACCATAGTACTGTAGCATTATTGCGTATAACTGTGCCTTCTTCGCAACACATTCTATCTGCAACACATTACATTACATTACATTACTTTATAAATATTTATGCTATATGTACATTTATGTTTACATGTTTATATGTGATATTTGTTTGTATTCTGCGGGTTGTTGTTTCGGTTGGGCGGAGTCTCCCTTAGATCATACCACGTGATAGAGGTCGTCTATTGTGAGCGTTTTCTATAGGGTGTGCAAATTTCCGATACTGGAATTTGCAAAGCGACTGCTGTTGCTATTTTTTTTGGTTAGTTGTGACGATATGGTCAGTGTTGTTTTCGGAATTTCCTTCACATTCTTTAGTTTTGTTTTGATTTGTTTGTAATTTGTTGGTCTACCCTTTGCTATCTTTCAGTTTCATACAACATTTATATTTATATACTGTGGCGTTATTTGTATTTGTTATCCTCTTGCGGTTTATTTTTTATTATTTTTTCCATTTGATTTATTTGATTTCCGCAAATGTTTTCATGTTGTCTTGTATAATTGTTTTTATGTTCTTGATCGACATACACTATTTAAAATATAGTTGATCATATGGATTTATGTGAAAGAATCAACTGATGATTAATGTTGATTAGATAAGACACTATTTCTTGTGCATTGCACTTATGTTATAGAGTGTTGCAGCAATTTATAATTGTTATTTTTCAAAGAAATATACAAGACCTTGATAAGGCTTGTCTCACACAGACATTGTGATTGTGTGCTGATTAATACAGTGATTAAGAACTTTTTGCTATATTACCTTGAAATATATTTTATTATTATTGTTTCAAGTGAGTAGTATCATTGTCAGGCATCATGTCTACATTAGAATACTTTATTGCACAAGGGAGATCCCTTGATAAGACTGGTACAGACTTAGAACAATGGGCAGTTGCTCAATATGACAAAGCATTAGCTGCTGAAGAGAGAAAAGCTGCTGCAGAAGAGAGAAAAGCTCTGGCTGAAGAGAAAAGATTAGAAAGAGAATTTGAACAAAAGAAATTGCAGATACAGACTGAGGAAAGAAGATTCCAGATGGAAATGGAAAAAGAAAAAAGAAAAGATGAAGCTGCTGCTGAAGAGAGAAAAGCTGCTGCGGCTGCTGAAGAGAAAAAAGCAATGAGAGAACACGAACACCAAAAAGAACTTTTAGCATTTGAGTTAGAAAAGTTAAAATTAACAAACATAAGTAATGTTAATCAGGCATCTGGTGGTAATGGTAAACCCTTTACTTACAAGGTCAAGGTACCAGCGTTCAATCCTTCCAGTGATGACATAACATTCTGGTTAAATAGATTTGAACGCTCTTGTCGAGCCCATAATGTGGACAAATCACAATATGCTAACCAGTTTTCAGAAAATTTGAAAGGTGATTCTCTGACTAGTTTAAGTTTGGTTGAAGAGGCTGACAAGGATAATTATGATGTTATTAGGGCAGCCTTATTAAAGAAGTACCAGTTGTCTGAGGAAGGTTACCGGAATTTGTTTAAGACAATGGTTCCTGAGGCAGGTGTAGAATTCTCAGAATTCATTGCAAGGACACGTCTTACATTTGATCGTTGGATTGAGTTGTCCAAAACATAAAAGACATATGAAGCCCTTATGGACTTGATACTCAGAGATAAGATTATGTCAAGTATAAATAAACCATTCCTTGAATTCTTACATGAGCGTAAACCCAAGACACTAAAAGAAATGGAACAGTATTGTACCCAATACGTCACTGCACATCCAGACGTAGCTATTAGCAATACTAAGGTTAGGGAAGGTATGCCAGTTGCTTCAGCAACACCATACAACCCTAATCACTCACGCAGATTCCAAGAACCTCAAAATAGGTTTAATAAAAAAGGTAGCCATAACGGTTATCAGAACCAAGGTAACCAATCATTTCAGGGTTCTTCTTCGAATACCTGGAGACGAGCCGACAGCCCTCGATTCAGAGGTGGTCATAATTATAGAAACTTTCGCAAAGGAAGTCATTATAGAAATTATCCAAGTTTTCCCTCATGGAGACAACAAGATCATAATTACAGAGATACTCATTATAATGAATATGATAATAGTAACCAAAGGAACTATGACTCAAACCCAAGTAGGGGTTATAACAGTGGAAACAATGATAATTATAGAGGCAATAATAACAGAGGTAGAGCACAATACAAAAAACATAAATCTCATTACCAGGCGAACTCTGCTCAGCAAGAGTCCCACGAAGCCTATAAACAAAATAAAGATAATGATGACTCTAATAATATGGCATGTGCCGCTTTTGATTTTGGGAGAGCATCTCAGTGCTCCCAATGCAAAACATTATTTGAGCCAACCACAGTGTCTACTTTAAGCTGTGGCCATCCTCTTCCCGCTCTTCCTGCGTCAATCGCGCATGATGGAAGGGGTTCTCTAGTCTTACACAAAGGTTTAGTAAATGACAATCCAGTCTCAGTACTTTTTGATTTTGGATGCACAACAATTGGTGTTAGGCAGTCACTCATAGATCCTTCTCATTCTACAGGCAAAGTAGTCAAATGCGTAACATTTGGCGGCACCATAGAGAAATACTCTACCGCTATCATTAGGATTGCTACTCCTTTCTTCACAGGAGATGTACACGCATGTCTTTTGCCGAATCCGATCGCTGATCTTATCATCGGTCGCATTCACGGAATAAAAGAATGCACTTCGCAACAAATTTCCGTTTGGGAAAAGCAAAATATGCAAACTGCTAATGTTGTAGTCACTAGAGCTCAAGCTCTCAATATGCCTGAAACTTCATCTACTGAAGATATTGAAGTGCATAACCAAGATGATCCCTTGGTAATTTCTCGTGACTCGTTTATAAAACAACAAGAAGAGGATCCGACTCTTAAGAAATTCTTCACTCTTGTAACGAAAGGTGATCCGAATAGAGATACCAAGCGTAAATCTTGGATTACAATGAAGAATGGTGTACTTGTACGTATGGTGCAAGACTCCACTAATTCAAGTCATTCTCAGATTATTGTACCCAAGAAGTTGAGAGTTAAAATTTTACAACATGCACACGACTCTCAGTGTGCTGGACACATGGGTTTTTCCCGTACAAAGTCAAGAGTTCTTGTGGCTTTCTTTTGGCCTTTCGTGAATAAGGACATACGGATCTATTGTCGATCTTGTAAAGTATGTCAAGAAGTCAAATCCAAAGGTCCTCGTCATGCTGCGCCCATTCAGGCTGCAGACATTCCTATTCGACCATTTCAGAAAATGGCGATAGACATCATTGGTCCATTTAAGATCAAATCTGCTAGAGGACATCAATTTATCTTAACGTGTGTGGACATGTGCACACGTTGGCCAGAGGCTATCCCTCTGAAGAGCATTACTACTGCTGACATTGCAGATGCTCTTTGGCTTATATTTTCTCGCCTGGGATTCCCCGGAGAAATATTATCAGATCATGGCACCCAACTAATATCGGATACCATGTCTCAAGTAATGTCTACTCTACAGATAGAGAGATCTTTGAGTAGCATCTATCATCCTATGTCCAATGGGATGGTAGAACGGCTAAATAGAACACTTAAGAACTTATTAGGAAAGATAACTGAGGATCATCCTCAAGATTGGGACAGGGTTCTACCCGCGGCCCTCTTCGCTTACAGGGAGGTCCCCAATGAACATACAGGATTTTCTCCTTTTGAACTTGTCTTTGGCGCGCGACCGCGCGGCCCTATGTCTTTGCTTCATGATCTCATAACAGCGGACAATATTGACGATGACACAAAATCCTCTTACGAATATGTCATCACGCTGAGAGAAAAAATTATCGAAGCATGCAAATTAGCAACGTCCTCTTCTGAATTTGCTAAACAGAAGGCAAGGCAATTTGCTAATAAGAAAAGAACTTTACGACAACTTTGTCCTGGTGACAAAGCATTTGTTTTGCTACCTTGTAGGGAAAATAGACTCCTTATTTCTTGGAAAGGTCCGTACGATATAATATCGAAAATTTCAGATGTTGACTATATTGTCGATATTAACGGGAAGCATAAAACCTTCCACATCAATATGCTTACGGAATTCCATGAACGTCCTGACTATTTACAGCCTATTTTCCAGGCAACGGACGATTCTCCAGTTCAACATGGTCAGTACTCATCACTGTCCGTTATACAGGATGAGGAAACAAGTTTTTCGGATGTTAATCTTCCGCTTCCAATGATCCCACTTCATTCTAGTGAATCATGGAAAGACGTTACTGTTTCTCCTGATTTGTCTCTAGGAGAACAGCGACAGGTTTCGGCTATGTTACAAACATTTCAGGATGTCCTCACTGACATCCCTGGGCAAACTCATGTCATTGAGCATGACATTATGCTAACTGAACATACTCCTATTAGGGTTAGACCTTACCCTATCCCTATACATTTTCAAGCACAGGTTGAAAAGGAGTTAGATGAAATGATAGATTTACAAATAATCGAACCATCCACTTCTGCTTATTCTTCGCCGATGGTTATTGTTCGAAAAAAAGACAATAACATACGTCTTTGCGTTGACTATCGCAAATTGAATCAAGTGACAAAGTTTGATGCTGAACCTATGCCTTTACTAGAAGAGCTACTTACTCGACTTTCTAAATCTCATTTTTTCACTAAACTTGATTTGTCTAAAGGATATTGGCAAGTTCCATTATCCGAACGCGCCAAACCTCTTACCGCTTTTTCTACTCCTAGAGGCCTTTTCCAATGGAATTTTATGCCTTTCGGCCTTATGAACGCACCAGCTACATTCGACGCATCATGCGTACGAATCCTATCGTATCGGTCAGATGTCATTGCTTATCTAGACGACATCTGTCTTTTTAGCGATACTTGGGAAGATCACTATTCAGGGTTAGTTGAATTGTTATCAACTCTACGCGAGCATAACCTGACAGCAAAACCATCGAAAGCTTGCATTGGTTTTAGCGAAATTGCTTTCCTAGGCCATCGAGTAGGTCATGGTTTCCTGAAGACAGAGGACCATAATATCACTAAAATACTTAACATCTCTATCCCTAAGACTAAAAAGCAAGTGCGAAGTCTTTTAGGTCTCATACAATTTTATGGACGATTCATTCCGAATCTGTCCTCTATCATGGCACCTCTTTCGACACTACTAAAGAAAGGGTCGCCTAATATGGTTCACTGGTCTCAGGAATGCCAATTATCACTAGATAAGATCAAAACTATGTTTTCAACACCACCTATTTTAGTGTTACCTACTACAGATAAGACATTTGTTCTTCGTAGTGACGCTTCATCCACTGGGATTGGAGCGGCACTAATGCAAGAGTACTCTGGAACTCTGCATCCTGTAATGTACATATCCAGAAAACTTAATGCTGCAGAAAGGAATTACTCGGTTTTAGACCGGGAATTATTGGCGATGGTTTGGTCAATTCTCAAACTTCAAAGATTCCTTCTTGGTGCACATTTCATAGTGGAAACTGACCAGAAAGCTCTTACTGCTATCCAAAGTAAGAACTTGAAGAGCTCGAGATCAACTCGATATGCGATCGCTCTTCAACCTTTTCATTTTTCGGTACGAGCTATCCGTGGTTCAGAAAATGTGATGGCGGACATTCTGTCGAGATGCCCACATGATGCCACTTAACTGTTAAATATTGGACTTTCCTAACATGTATAAATTTACATCAGTTATTCTTTTTCTTCTATATCAAAATGTGTACACATTTGTAATATATGATTTGGTGATTGTATAAATACTTAGCGGTTCACTTATTTTGATTTACTGCTAATTCTTTGATGATGTTTCTTTTGCCAATCGTGAACTTATGATACCTAATATGAAATGATTATTGAAATTATTGTATACAGTGTGTCATTGCCAATATGGTAGTAGGCATTGGTGGCAACTCCCTGGAAATGTTTACACTTAGAGAAATACTTTCTCTAAGTTGTTGAGATATATATTCTCATTCTTTGCCTTAATCTGGCTTTATAAATTCTTGATACTTCTCATCTGCGCATCATATGTGCGTTGGGGGGCCTATTTTATGTGGCTCTCAGAGAGAAAAAAAAAATTTCATTTTTTTTTCCGGGGGTTGCGGTAGTCTGTTGCGTACATATTTTTTATATGTCGCACAGATTACAGTTGATATGATTACAAATGAAAATGTAACTATCTGTTTGATAAAAGGATATTTATTTATGAACTTACAACTTTTAAGAAAGGGGAATAACTCAGAATAGTAAATGTGTATTTATTCTTTGGGTGATCGGTTCCTGTTTTGTTCCCGTGTATTGAACAAGCGGAGGAATCTAGATTTTATATTATAGCTGGAAACAGATTGTTCTCGCTTAAGGTTTTGCAGGAATATTGAAAGTCCGAATCTAGGTTTACTGTTTGTCTGTTTGAGACGATTCCGTCTTATATCATGTTATCTTTGTGTGTCTGGGCTGGATTATTTGTTCTTACACTCTGAGCGGATGAAGATAAGGGAGTGTGTTCTTCGGTTATGGAGTCTGGCGGGACGCCAATGTCGAGCGGTCCAAAGTTTTGTGATCCCAAGTTATCATGGGGAAGAAGATTGTGTCTTCTAGGACTGTTTTAGTCTATGTGTTCCCCAGTATTGTTTCTATTACGCCAGAAAAGTGTTTTTGTGCTTGCTATTGATTCTTGGCCAAGGTAAACGTACTTTTACTGACTTCGTTCCTAGGCTTACGATGGGTTATGTTTAGGCCTACATGAATCTACTTATGTTCAGATGTCAGAACGACATATCGTTTAGCAGCACTAAGAAGATGTTTCTACACAGCAATTATGAGGACAGATAATGCTGATATTGGTGGAAACTTTGATATCCTTATGAAGTGAATCTTTCTAGAAGTTTTGTCATCTCACCGTTGTGTGAGCGATGTTAAGGACCAAGGAAGCCATCTTGGAATCCGAATTATTGTCAATCATTCATCAGAGAACAGGGTTGTCCCTTACTACCCGATAATGATCCAGAGATCACAGTTATGAAAGAAAGATCTATTATGGGAGATTTAGCATTTACTCCGAAGATATGTGCTGAATGCTATTTGAAAGAATCTACGCTAGAGTACAAGCTACACTCATGCTAAGAGAGATTCTGTACAAGAGTCACTATGAACATTATGTATAAACTGACGTGATCTGTCAGTACAACCTGATATATATGTGTATTAACTATGGAACTCTGAATGCTTGTCTACAAATGTTCCAGTATGAGGTTATCCAGCATGTATGCTAACTTAAGATGATACACCATTGATCAACACCATGCTGTTTATGTCGTCATGTGTTCCTGTAACCATACACGTACTGTTCCAGTGTGCGTCTCATTAAATATTATAAAAAGAACACAGTAGTTCCAGTAATCCTTGACTTCTACATGTGATAGTATGAATATATTGTTACCAAGTTGTCAACTCTTCAGAACCATTCTACCATTCGCGTACAATGTACTCTCACTTCAATGTTTATTCTACCCTGTGTAGGTCGAGTTGACCTGTGTCTGTCTTCACGGTGACAGCACCTCTTTGAATACAACAGTACTACCAGCCATCATACTTTACAGTGAGGTTCTATACACCACACTCGATTCTTTACAAGAGGTGGTAGCACACAACATCATTCTTTACACTGGAGGCCGTATAACATCTTTACAATACCCTACATTGTTCCTTTAAGTGGGATAGTTGATAATTTGTTAACTCTGTTTAAAACCCCCTCCTTTTCATTTGCTTAGTAAAGGGAAGAACAATTGGGAAGAACAGGTTTTTCTTTCTACCACCTATACCTAATTTTGAAACACCTCTTTCAGAGTAATTAACTTCACTGTTAGGTTAACTTACCTACGTTCCTGATAACTATTTATCTTTGGACTGGATTTATCTTTGTCTAATAAACGGGACGGGCTTAGTCGATACCAATCTTCTTCACCCCCTCCCTACCTTGTTATTTGAATTTTTCTGTAATTTTTATAATTCTTGCTGTAAACAATTGATTATTTTAGTGATTGTCTTTTTTAACTTTAATAAACAACATAAACTTAATCGTTACGGTGTTGGACTACCCAAAGCCCATAAAATTTCCCCTATTTGTTTGAGATAGTTGTATCCACGTCGTCTGTGTGTTTGAAGCACCAAATCGGTGTGAGAGCAGGTGTGTGTCTGGAAAACTGGCAAATAATTGTTTGACCAGGAGAGTGGAAGAGAAGATTGAGAGAAACGATTTGTCGTAAATAAGTCTGTCTGTACTCTCCTCCAGCACTCTGTGAAGCAACTATTTAATCTCTACATTTCCATCACTGATCTTTTTTCACCATCATTCTACACTCTAAACCGGACTACTATTTCTAAGACTCTTTCTCTCAAAATAAATTTACGACATGCGTTCATCCTAATAAGGATGTTAGTTACGTTGTGTCGCCGTTTACAGCAAAGCTGCGAGATGAGGTCTGATTTTCGGTCACCACGTTGATAAGTGCTATTTTGTGATATTGCTCGTCCAGTCACAATGTTAATAAAGCTGGTATTGGTGTAGATGGTCAACTCAAAACCGGCACAGTGTAGGGCATACAGGTCACCTTGTCCCAAAACGTAATGAGGCCCCGACAAGGATGTAATGTTGACTATGAGTGTTAATGTGAGTGTCAGTACGCGAATGCATGGATTGTTCTGAAGAGTTGACTAGAAGATCAAACACTCACTCACACGTAGTTAGAAGTTAATGATGCAGACTACTGTGGTCGTTTCATGCTGTTTAATTGGACGCACACACTTGGACAGTACGGGTATAGTTACAGGAAAACAGGTCGACATGTATCATCATACAGTTGATCAATGGTCTACAATCTTAAGTTGGCATTCATGTTGAAGAACATTACAATGGAACATCCGTAGACAAGCACTTAGATTTCCACTGTTTATAAATATAATCATCAGGCCTTACTGACCGATCATGTCAGTTAATAAATAATGTTCAAGCATGACTCCTAGACAGAACCTCTTTTCTAGCGAAGATTCCTTTAGGTAAAGTTCAGCAAATATTTCTGAAGACAATGTTTACCCACCAGTATTGGGTTTTCTTTATAACTGTGATCTCTTAATCATCACCTGATAATAAGGGGGATCCCTGTTCTCTGATCGATGATCGACAAAAAATATAGGATCCAAAATGGCTTCTGGTTCCGGTGAGCATTACTCACTATACAGATGCATAGTAAAGCTTCAATAAAGGCTTTGTTCATGAACACAAATGTTTCTACAAGAATCAGCATATTCTTTCATCATAACTGCTGCATACAATCATATTCAGTGCTGCTAGGTAACATGTCATCCCGACATATTGATATAGATAATCATCATGTAGACGTCTACCCATCTAAGCCTAGCAAGGAAAAGTTCAGTAAAAAGTTCTTTTACCTGGGCATGGGAAATACACTAGCAGAACACATACGCCCTCTCCTGGCGTTACAGAATAAACACTGGGGAACTCATAGACTTAATAACCATATCAGAAACTATCTTCTTCCCCATAATAGATCACAGCGATCAACAAACTTCGGACTGGTCTCCGACATGGCATTCACCAGGCATTCCATCATCACGGAAGACCCTTTTTCCTCTTCGCATGCGCAGAAACTGCCTGACCCCATAGTTCAGTACAAGGAAAAATAGTCCCACTTAGACATACAAAGATATCACGATATAAGACCGAATCGTCTGAAATAGACACAGAGTAAACATAGACTCGAACCATAAACATTCCTGCATAAACTTAAGCAAGAACAATCTGTTTCTGGCCCAAACAAGGAACAGACCAACAAAATCTAGATTCATACGCCAAATTCGATATCCAGGGGAGATAACCCATATAACAAAAGTATCAATCAATCATGGGTGATATATCTTTGACCAGGAAAGCATTTTGATTCTAAAAACAAATACTTTCTCTCAGACAAATAAATATTATAATAACTACATACATTGCCACAAGTAATCTGTTGGTAACACTGCGATATCTGCGCCTTTCGGCCCGACACATCCATTGTCAGCATGGCATTTTTGGGACCGGGTTAGCCTTCCCTCTTCGATCCCTACTCTCTCAGCCAGACTGCAGTGATGCAGCCTGTTTCCAGGACCACCACATGGAGGTGGAGTAGGGTCATGGTCAGCTCTGTTTCGCTGACCCTGACGCAAGCAGTCTATCTATGGGTCGCTTACTGCATTCCTCACTTTTGATGCGTCTTCGGTCCCTCGCTTCTTTCAACCTAGACCCATGGGTCATCGGTTATACAAGGACACATGTCCTAATATAAAATAAAATAAAAAAACACATGTGACATTTTCTTTTAGTTAATGTTCGTGTTCACAGAGCTGAGTGGAGATAACAAGAGGCTCACGGGATGTTTATAAAAATAGAATAATTGTGTCCCGGATAATAAACCTGCCACTGCAGACAAAAAAATAAAGTTCACAAGTAATTTTGCAATTTTGCCACAGAAAGGAAAACATCTTAATTATAACAAAGAAGAGCGGTGTGCGTGCTTTCTTCGGATACGCTCTTTTTTCATCTCATGAAAGGTATTTAATTCTTCCTACACAAATACAATTTAAGGAAGTACATAGGTGGTTTCAAAAGATGGTTAGCTGCCCAAACTGTGATGACCAAACTCACTGATGGGTCACAATGCTTCGTAGCATCAACACAATTAGCAAGTACCACATTGGCTGGCGTGGGCGATTATATCTCTCCACAACTCCATGTACTTGGTGTTGCCCATGATTTCTTTAGATTACTTCATACTGTGCCATCTAATATTTACTTCCTACTGTGCCATCTAATAATTACTTCGTCCTGTGTCATGTTATCTGTACATCTAATATTTACTTCGTCCTGTGTCATGTTATCTGTACATCTAATATTTACTTCCTCATGTGTCATATTATCTGTACATCTAATATTTACTTCATACTGTGTCATGTTATCTGTACATCTAATATTTACTTCGTCCTGTGTCATGTTATCTGTACATCTAATATTTACTTCGTCCTGTGTTATGTTATCTGTACATCTAATATTTACTTCATACTGTGTCGTCTATCTGTACATCTAATATTTACTTCGTCCTGTGTCATGTTATCTGTACATCTAATATTTACTTCGTCCTGTGTCATGTTATCTGTACATCTAATATTTACTTCGTCCTGTGTCATGTTATCTGTACATCTAATATTTACTTCGTCCTGTGTCATGTTATCTGTACATCTAATATTTACTTCCCCATGTATCATGGTATCTGTACATAAAATATTTACTTCGTCCTGTGTCATGTTATCTGTACATCAAATATTTACTTCGTCCTGTGTCATGTTATCTGTACATCTAATATTTACTTCCTCATATGTCATGTTATCTGTATATCTAATATTTACTTCCTCATGTGTCATGTTATCTGTACATCAAATATCTACTTCGTCCTGTGTCATGTTATCTGTACATCAAATATTTACTTCGTCCTGTGTCATGTTATCTGTACATATAATATTTACTTCGTCCTGTGTCATGTTATCTGTACATCTAATATTTACTTCGTCCTGTGTCATGTTATCTGTACATCTAATATTTACTTCGTCCTGTGTCATGTTATCTGTACATCTAATATTTACTTCCTCCTGTGTCATGTTATCTGTACATCTAATATTTACTTCGTCCTGTTTCATGTTATCTGTACAACTAATATTTACTTCGTCCTGTGTCATGTTATCTGTACATCTAATATTTACTTCCTCCTGTGTCGTATTATCTGTACTTCTAATATTTACTTCCTCCTGTGTCATGTTATCTGTCCATCTAATATTTTACCTACTTCCATTCACTGCTACTTACCACGACTTTCCTTGCTTTTATCACATTTCAATTTTCCTCTTCTCTTAACATGAAGTTTAACTAATTTTTCTTTATCTCTGCTATTATATATTAATATTTTTACATCTTACATCTACAACCGCATCTACATTTTACATCTACAACCGCATTAGATTTAGAAGAAGAAAGAACCTAATAAAATAACCCTGTTATTCAAATTTAGCGTCGCTAAAATGGCTAACTGTAGATTTTTCAACGTCTTAAAAGAGATGTATAAAGAGGACACCCAGAGTGGAAAGAAAAATAAATTTAAAAATGTAATATGCATAATTGATATTAAATTCATTTCGAGCCAATTGTTTCTTAGAAAAATATTGTACATGTCTAAACATCATACTACCAGCTCAACAGAAGAGAACAAGTGATAATCTTCAGGCTCCGCAAGGGCCATAACAGATTGAGATACCATCTATTCAACAAGCTAAAGATAGGAACTACCGATGAGTGTAACTGTGGCACTGATAAAATGACTGCTGAACATTTGCTTCAAAGTTGCCCAACATATGCGGAACAGAGAAAGCGCATATGGCCGACACCAGTTCCATTCGTTGAAAAGCTCTACGGAGATTCAAATAGCCTCAAACTGACTACTGCTTTCTTTGAAAACATTCAAGTGGACGTCTGAAAGTGTACGAAGAAGAAGAAATAGACAAACATCATATTCACTCGTAAAGTTGCCAGCCTCAAATGACTGTGACATCCACTAGCGAGTTTTACATATTAAACTTCACATGGTAATATATACATGTTAGTTCACGTGTTAGTTCACATGTTAGTAATAAAATAAGAAATGTAAATTCACTCGTATTCATTCATTCAATTCATTACTCTATAGCTCACCGTGCAGCATTGGTCTTTAACGACTTCACGTCAATCCATTCTGTCATGTGACATCCGTTTAAGGTATTGTCATGTTGTTTTTAAAAAGTTTCTTTCATCATCATCATGTTCCTTCCTATGCGCAAGGAGCCACCACTGTAGCCCATCCCCTTGCAGGAAGCCAGCAACAAGCATTCACGTGCTCCTGTCAAATTCTAGGAATTTCTTTTTTAATACATGATAAGGTTACCACCTTTATGCACAATCTCATATTACTCGCTTTGTACGACATGCCTGAGTGTGCACTAGTCAAATTATTTCTTTGTCTCTTCAGAGACCCTGTGACTGTATTCCCCTGCTTTGCAGTAGTGGTCCAACAGTGGCCAAAACCCAAGAGTATCTAATATGGGCTTCAAAGGTGTCTACCTTCGCACAAGATTACTCTTGGCAGATATGTAAATAGAAGAAACAAAACGCTTCTATCTCCAGGGAGTCTTCACAAGATATTCAGAATAAGCGAGAACAATACTGCTTTGGCTGAGTATGTTAACTCTGTAATTCTGCCGACGCTTTTGTGAAGGATTTTAGCACTTCTTAAGTTCAGCTCGTTTAAGCCCCCACCCCTGATTTACTCAGTGGAATTCTATTATTCTAGTATAGCTCTGTTTAGAGTGTGTGTAGTAAATTGACTGAGACAAACATGAAATAACTTTAAAATCTTCTTCTTCTTCCTCGTTCGCCCTGAAAAGGACGGTAGTTGCGTTGTGTCTGTTTGCGCCTAAGCTGTGATATCTGCACCTTTCGGTCGACACATCCGACTTCTGCACGGCATTTTTTAGGGACCGGGTTTGCCTTCCCATTTCGATCCGTACTCGCTCAGCCAGACTGCACTGCTGCAGACTGTTTCCAGGACCACCACGTGGAGGTGGAGTACGGTCTTGACCAGCTCTGGTTCGCTGGTCCTGATGCACGCAGTCATGCTATGGGTCGCTGACTGCATTCAATATTGCTGCATCTTTGGGTCCCTAACTTTAAAATGATTAAATAGAAGTTAAATTTGCATAATTACAAATAACAAAATTTAACAATCACTTAAGTTTTAACAGTTGGAAAATAATTTGAATAGTTATGGATCAAGAAAAGTTATCATCACGGTCGTTATGGATTGTGAAATGTTAGAAGAAGTTCAAATGGCAGTATAGATTAGAACTTAGCTGCCAATGACGGTTCTGCTCCTTCTTATGGGTTGGTTCTTTTCACTCTGCTCACGCACGTCCCTGGTCAAGGTTGTCGGGTGTAGCTCGTTTCCCAGAAATGTCAAGGAGAGTCTACCACGTGGGTCCTTCGTCTTAAAGCTTAGGCCACTGTTCCCTTCTTGTTCCAGAGATAGTACTTCCTGCTGGTACCACCAATAATTATGGTAAAAGAATAGAACGAAACGCCCTTCTGAGTATTACGTTTTCCAGCCCATAGTTATGGGTTCCTATCTTCCCATACCACCATCCCATTTACTCAGATTTTACCCTCGATGAGAATTAAATTTAATCCCTCGGGATAAAAATTCCTTTACATTTAAATTGAATCGCTTTAGCTTTACATTACATTTAAATGAAAAGGTTTATAATACAGATATAGTCTGTTTACATTTACATCTCCACTGATTGAAAAGTGTTCACAATATAAATTGAATATGCTTTCATTTATGTTTTACACGGATTGAAAAGTTTGAAACTTCCATTAACTTTAAAATGAATATTTTCACATAGACATTTACACTGGTTTAAAGCTTGAAAACTTACATTAATTTTAAAGTGAATATGTTTATCTGGACATTTAAACTGCTTTGAAAATGTAAGTACAGTGGAACCTCCATAGTTGACCACCTCCCTACATTGACCACCTCCCGAAGTTGACCACATTTTCATAGACCGGACACGCACCACATGTACTCAATGGAAGACGACCTCTATAAGTTGACCACCTCTGTAAGTTGTATCTTGACCACTTGAACTATGACACACAATAGTAATTTACCCTCTATTACTTGACCAGTTTTTAAAAAAATCAGTGTCTTTGAATTTTGTCGGCACAGGGTTTCTGACCGCTTTTCGAATGATAGAAAAGGTAAAGGATCCCGTTACACGCCCATTGAGGCATATTGGGTATATGGTGTTAGGCACATATTTTCTTGACCGTCGGCACACTAGGGGTGATGTGGTCAGCATCACGGGCCGCCTTAACCTTCCCAGAGTTGCTCTGGTACCCATTTGGGGCCGGGTCGACCCAGGAGCCGTTTGTGGCCTAAAAAAAATCCCACCTCATCTGGGGATCGAACCATAGACCACTGCGCTAGGAAGCCAGTGCACTAACCACTATGCTACCGCGGCTCCCTTTTTCGAATGATGCTTGCCGACAAAGAAAACTAATCTAACCTCTTTGATTTTTTTCGCTATCATGCAGTATAAACAGACCTACCTTCTAAGCAAAATCTTCATTCTTGCTATGACTGCCCTGCCGGTTGACAGTAATTCAACTACTACACTGAAAATTCTCTCTCAGACTGTGTTTTACACACTTTATCGTTGACAAAAATTAACCTAACATTTCTGATGGCCCAAAGGAAAGAACTCGAGGAGCTGACAATGAAGGAAAAGGTTGATCTTCTACATTTTCTGGAAAATGTAGCGAAATCTGTGAGATAATCGCTTATTTCAGTAAGATTCTAGTCCTATGATAATAAATACACCAGCCCTCAGGTGTCTGACTATTTTCATCTTCAACGCCAGTAGAGCGCTGCCTTTTGTGCAGTGGAAATGCTTAAAAAATGACCCGCCGTAAAAATCTAACACGCTTTTAGTTTCGGTTTAGAAACGTACAATAAACATTTTAACATCTCGCCGATCTGCTGCACGAAACGGCGGAAAAAGCTTGTAATTAACGATTTGCCAACTGTGTGACCAAACTGGCGTTTGAATTAACGTAATATGTTAACTTTAACACTAAAATTTGTAATAATTCGGACATTTCCCAGTAGTAAGAACGAGACGATTGTAATAATTAATGCCAACACTACCAAAGTTTTGAAAAACCCCTCTTCGCTCTGCAAGCGGTCTCTTTAATATGTACACGCTGTGGGCAAAGCCAGCAGAGACAAACACACAGACAGTTTTCCATTTCCTCCTAGCGGTAATATTCTGACGTCACTCAAACTAGTTGGTTATTTGAACAGTGAGAAAAAAGATAGAGACAGGAGGGAAAATGGCCGACTTGTGTAAAAGTTATATTTGACGATTGACAGTGACAAAATTGAAAATCTGAACCATAATGAAAGTGACCATAAAAATCATATAGTAAAATAGCTTAGTGTCCCCTGACCAAAAATATGTTTTAAAAAATATGGTAGTCCAAGTATTAGCCAAGTTATTGAGAAAATACTATATGTCTAAGAACGCTTGGACGGACAGACTGTTGTTCTTGCTCGTTACACATAACGTTATTGGGGACGCTAGTTTAAAAAAGAGGCATTGGAGTAATTCAAATCCTATTGGTTGGTATAAGAGTACAGGAGTAAAAGGGGGAGATAGGAAAAATGTTAACTAAAACTAAACATCTTTTTCTATTGGCATAACTAACGCAGACTGACCAGTGGACTACGAGGCACATAGTTTGTTTGGAGTTTTGGTTTTGTTTTTTTTAAATTAAATTTAAAAAAAAAGATTTGGGAGTGCCTGCCTTCATTGGTCGGCTGTAATAGATATTGGCAAGAGGCATAGTGGTCTCGTGGCCATTTGACTAGAAAATTTTATACAAACAACTACGTTGAGAGCAGATGTGATAAATTGTAAAATTAACTACTAATTCACTATCTGGACGAGGCAGAACAAAACTGAGGCCATATTCTTTGCCAGTCAACGTTATTTGTGACATATTTCTTTGAACTAGTGGTAAGAATGCTTTATGTATTCACATGCTTGATTAAAACTGCAAAAGTTAGATACTGCTATGGGGAAAAGTGAAGGACATGCCGGGAGCAAACATTATTGAGTCCTCACATTGAACTGTATTTGACTGTTGCATATTATTATGATTTTGTATTAACTATTTTGTATTGGAAGATGTTAGGAAGCCTCAGTGTTTCATGAACACTCTTTAACATGCCTAGAGCGTTTATAATTTAGAAAAGAAAAGAAAAAATCATATAAAAGGAGATGTGGTTACTCCACGTTATTGTATTGAAGCAAACTAGGTAAAAGTACAGTCGCGTATCTGCCATAGGGACCTGAGGTGTGGTCACAGAAAGGTGTGAGTCATATAATTAGGGGCTGATGCACATGCATGCACACGAGGCTGACCCCATACCGTCATGTATACATAGGGATAAGAAGATGTGATCAGATATGAAAAGGCCAGGGTGTCTTTTTATTGCAGAGTTTTTATTTCCTTTTACCATCCGGTGACAGGAAACCTGATGAGTGAGTGAAAAGTGAAAAGTCTCCATTCAAAAGTTTATGCTGTCAGCTGATAGCCTGAAGGAGCTTGCGTGTGGGTGCTGATCTATTATATCTGCTACGACATCCTGACTTATTATCGTCATACCAAGAATCCCAGGTGACACGTTAACAGCTGGGACATCTGACACTTCCTCCTAATAAACTAGTTCCTATAAAAATAAAACAGAATTATATGGGGAATGACGAAAACAACAGCTCCTCATAACCAATGACTAACACTAGCAGTTATTAAAGTTTTAGTCTGTGAATACACCTACAGGAACTCTATATAATAACATTACATTCATAGGACCAAGAGTCCATACTTGTTTTAGTTAAAGCATTATATGTAAATATATTTCCTCATTTTCAAAGACCTGTCCAAAAGAGATGGCGGGACAGGCAGATTAAATTGTACAAAGAAAAAACATTCCAATTTTAAAAGAAAACTTTAACCACAGTCTTATTTATTTTCTTATAGTGAGTTAAAGTGTATTGTGTTGATGAACCATCATCTTCATTTCACCCGTAGACAATAGAGACATCATACACCAGCCACTAGAATCAAAATACAGACTGTGTGAGATCTAGGGAGGTAGCGTTAGGTTCCCTGATATATATATATATATATCATTATAATTATCATCATCTTTTTTAGAGTCAGGGACCTACATGTGCTTGACCTCACACAGTTGACACAGACACAACTATCTTTCTTGTTAGGAATAACATCTTAACCTCCCCAGCAAAAATTACATTTGCTACATAAATTGGTAGGCTTGTCCGGGATTTGAACTTCTAGTACTACATATATTAGGGTCCTGGTCTGGGTTTTAGCTATAACAACATTTCTATTACCCAGGGAATCCCCATTATTAATATTGCCCAAGATTTGGGAATTGATGAAGTGTCAGAGCCTGGATTAATTAATTAAAGTTGTGCTTGTTTTAGAAATTGATTTAGAACATTTTAGTATTTATCAGATGGCGGATTTGGCCAAGTTTCGCTCTGCTGCTGTGCAGACTGCGAAAGACATGAATATGGAAGGTCAAGTTTTGATTGACTATGTCACATCAGAATGTGATAAGTTTATTGCTAGGGAAGAACATAGGTTAGCTGAAGAGAGAAGAATGCAATTAGAAGATGCCAGAGAGATGAAGAAATTAGAGTTAGATAGAGAGGCAGAAATAAAACGTTTGCAAATTGAGGCTGAGAAGGAGGCTAGGGCTTTAGAGGCAGAAGAAAAACGACTGCAAAGGGAAGCAGAAGAAAAACGACTGCAAAGGGAAGCAGAGGCAGAAAATAAAAGATTACAAAGGGAGCATGAGTTGCGACTAAGGGAGTTGGAGTTGCAAGGCCATGCTCCTGAAAATGGTCACAGCCCCTCTACCTCTGATATTACTGCTAGTCAGGGGGCCTCCAACTCAGCTATGGGGTTTCACTTAGATTATTTTGTTGAGAGAGATGATGACATTGAATCATATCTAAGTAGGTATGAGGTATTAGCTACAACTTATGGGTTAGAAAAAGAAAGATGGAGCTTGAAGTTATCCCAAGGTCTTCGGGGAACAGCTTATGATGTTTTTTCCAAAATGAGCAGGGATGACCAAGACAATTATGACATGTTAAAGCAGGCTCTTTTGTTAAGATACGAAAAGAATGGTGAATTTTACAGGAAAAAGTTTAGAAATGCCAAGCTACTGTCGGGTGAGACTTATCACCAGTTCTCTGCACGGTTAGAGACTTACTTGGAGAAATGGACTGCTCTGGGGAAAACCCAAGATCTTAAAGAAATGATCCTTATTGAGCAATTGAGAGAGTCCATGGCTCCAGACTTGAGAAAGTTTCTCATGGAACAGAGTGCAGAGAGGCTGGGGGAGTTACTTAATGTCGCTGAGAGGTATCAGGCAGCCCAGGCAGAGGTAGCTGGCGCCAAAAAGAAGCATATAGATAATTATGGGGCCCCACAAAACTCAAATAGATTTGATAATAAAGATCAGGGTAACAAGTTTAAGCCAAATTTTGATAAGCCACGCAATGATAATAAACATAAATCTCACAGTTCAATGACAGGAAATATGAGGAAAGAAAACCCCTTTATCAAGGAAGATACTATTGCAAATGGTGTAAGAGAGAGGGTCATGACACCAAATTTTGTACAAGGAAACCTTCTGGATGTGCTGCGATGAAGTTGGGTAAAAAGGACGAAAAGGTAAAACCTACTGGACAGCAGGAACCTTATCATCCTCCAGTGTGTGAGGACGTGGTATGTAATGGAGTCACAATTAGGTGCCTTTACGATACCGGTTTGGATTTTGATTCTGTTGTGAGTGCGCATTTGGTGAACCCGGATCAGTATACCACAGAAACAGTAGAGATTCAAGGGGCGACCAAGGAGCTACCACTCATGACACTTCCCATTGCAAGGATAACAGTGAAAACTCGATATGTGGAAGGAATAATCAGAGCAGCAGTGATAGACGCACCCATTTACCCTCTGATATTGGAATGTCGTTATGTCTTCTTGGGGAATCCCAAGAGACCTGTGGTCCTGGCAGCAGCCCCGATCCGTTCACAATCCAGAAAGGAAGAAGATGAGCCAATAAATACTCATCCAGAGGAGATGAGGAAGGCACAGGCTGAAGATAGGACACTCAAGCCTAGCTTTAAGAAATTGCCTAAATGCCACACACCTCCAAGCAAAGGGGATTATTATATAAAGAACAAATTGTTGTTTAGGAAGACCGGAAATGGAACAAATGGTCACAGCCAACTGGTACTTCCAACTTCATATCGGGAGAGAGTGTTGGAATTAGGACATGCAGTTCCCTTTAGTGGTCATATGGGGATCAGCGCAACCGGACAGCGTATAGATTGTCATTATTTCTGGCCCGGGATAACGGAGGACATAAAGAGATATGTAAAATCCTGTCCAGAATGTCAGAGAGTAGCTCCGAAGCATTGGACTGCTCCAGCAACTCTAGGGGAAATGCCCATAGTGGGAACACCTTTTGAGAGAGTTGCAGTGGATATTGTGGGACCTCTCACTCGGACCAAGAGGAGGAACAGTTACATCCTTACTCTGGTGGACACGTGTTCTATGTGGGAAGAGGCGGTAGCCCTGTCGTCAATCGATTCGAAACATGTGGCAGAGGCATTACTTACTATATTCACGAGGTTAGGATTCCCGCATCAAATCTTGACTGATAACGGCTCTCAGTTCAAGGGGAAACTAACAGAAGAAGTTTTTAGGTTATTTCAAGCCAAGCACTTTCATTGTAGTCCGTATCACCCCCAAGGGAACGGCCAGGTAGAGAGGTTCAATGGGACTCTCATTTCTATCCTGAGAAAGCTGGCACATGAGAAACCTGATACGTGGGACCAATATTTGCCGGCTGCGTTGTTTGCTTATCGGGAAGTTCCACATAATTCAACCGGGATGGCTCCCGCAACCCTGTTATTTGGGAGGCCAATAAAAGGTCCACTGCAAGCATTGTTAAGGACGTGGACAGATGAGAAGGCAGAAGAGACTGTTACCTCATCATACCAATATGTGAACGAACTGACCACTCGTTTAAAAATTAGTTGGAAACTGGCAAATGAAAAATTGAGACAAGCCAGGGAAAAGCATGCTGCTTATTATAACAAAAAAGCGAAGGATAGGGAGCGTGCTGTAGGGGAGAAGGTGCTTCTTCTTTTACCAGGCAGCAACAATAAACTTCAGATCGGATGGCAAGGTCCATATACAGTTTTGGAAAAGGTATCCAGAACAAATTATAAGATAGACAAGAAGGGAAAGGAAAAAGTCTATCATGTGAACCTTTTGAAGAAATATCTGGACAGACAAATCCAGGAAGGAACACACTTAATGGCCTTGTCAATTGCAACCGAAATGAAAAATGAACCTCTCGCCTCATTTGAATATCCACTGAAGCCCTGTGAAACGTTTGAACAGGTGAAGATCAGTAATCACATGACAAAAGGACAGAGGGAGAGGATTCAAAAGGTCCTGGAGAAACATACAGACGTGTTAACGGATAAGCCGGGGCACACAAATTTGTTGGAATATGATATGAAACTACTAGACCCAACACCCATCTGTATGAGGCCTTATTCTATTCCGTTCGCTAAGGAAAAAGCTTTGAAAGAGGAGATAGATTATTTGTTACAAGAAGGGATTATTTCTCACAGTGAGTCTCCTTATAGTTCCTGTGTGGTTTTGTTGCGGAAACCATCGGGAGAACATAGACTGTGCATAGATTACAGGAAACTGAATGCTGTCACGGAAGATCAGGTGGATCCATTACCTGATACTACTCAACTTTTTGCCAGGCTGAACAAGGCAAAATATTTTTCCAAGGTGGATCTTAGCAAAGGCTATTATCAAATTCCAGTAAAGCCTGAGGTTCGACCTTACTTAGCATTTAGCACCTCGGAAGGTCATTATGAGTTCAACATGCTACCGTTTGGGTTGAAAAATGCCCCGAGTGTGTTTTCTAAGATGATGCGAAAATTGTTGGATCCCCTGAAAAATCCATGTATCTCGAATTTCATGGATGATATCCTCATTGCTACTGAAACTTTTGAGGAACATGTTAACTCTTTGAATATGCTGTTTGATAGACTCAGAGAGGCTAACTTGACTGCTAGACCAACAAAATGTTGTATTGGGTGTAAAGAGTTGGAATTCTTGGGACATACCGTACATCAGGGTAGCATGACCCCTGACCCAAGAATCTGGAGAAACTGAAAAGAGCACCTAGGCCACAAACAAAGAAAGATGTGCGATCTTTTGTGTCGTTGTGTGGTTTTTACCAAAAGTACATTAAACATTCTAACTCTATATGTGCTCCTCTGACGGATTTAACTCGAAAGGGACAACTTGATACAATAAACTGGTCCGCACAGTGTGAACTGCCTTACCAGGAGTTAAAAGAAAAACTCACAAGCAGGCCAGTATTGCAATTGCCTGACTTGAATCAAGAATTTGTCGTGAGAAGTGACGCAAGCAATGTGGGCCTGGGCGCTACATTGTTGCAAAGGTCCTCCTCACAAGATGGGGAATTGAACCCAGTCGCTTATGCAAGCCGCAAGTTGAACAAGGCGGGAAAAAATTATTCAACAAGTGAGAAAGAATGTTTGGCGTTAATATGGGCTATAAAAAAATTCCAGATTTAGCTATATGGAAGGACATTTGTGGTCCAAACAGATCATTTACCTCTCGTATTCCTATCACAAGCCAAGCATGAAAATGCCAGATTATTACGATGGTCATTACTATTACAGCCATATTCATTTCTGATTGAATATATTCCCGGCCCTCAGAACATCGGTGCAGATTTTTTGAGTAGACATCCTTGTGATGAAAATCAGAAAGAAATGTAGGACTTCATTTGCGTTGAGTTATCTCACAGGTAGTAACCTGCAATGGATGCATGTTTTAGGAAGGGATGTATGTAGCGAAATCTGTGAGATAATCGCTTATTTCAGTAAGATTCTAGTCCTATGATAATAAATACACCAGCCCTCAGGTGTCTGACTATTTTCATCTTCAACGCCAGTAGAGCGCTGCCTTTTGTGCAGTGGAAATGCTTAAAAAATGACCCGCCGTAAAAATCTAACACGCTTTTAGTTTCGGTTTAGAAACGTACAATAAACATTTTAACATCTCGCCGATCTGCTGCACGAAACGGCGGAAAAAGCTTGTAATTAACGATTTGCCAACTGTGTGACCAAACTGGCGTTTGAATTAACGTAATATGTTAACTTTAACACTAAAATTTGTAATAATTCGGACATTTCCCAGTAGTAAGAACGAGACGATTGTAATAATTAACGCCAACACTACCAACGTTTTGAAAAACCCCTCTTCGCTCTGCAAGCGGCCTCTTTAATATATACACGCTGTGGGCAAAGCCAGCAGAGACAAACACACAGACAGTTTTCCATTTCCTCCTAGCGGTAATATTCTGACGTCACTCAAACTAGTTGGTTATTTGAATAGTGAGAAAAATGATAGAGACAGGGGGGAAAATGGCCGACTTGTGTAAAAGTTATATTTGACGATTGACAGTGACAAAATTGAAGATCTGAACCATAATGAAACTGACCATAAAAATCATATAGTAGAATAGCTTAGTGTCCCCTGAGCAAAAATATGTTTTAAAAAATATGGTAGTCCAAGTATTAGCCAGGTTATTGAGAAAATACTATATGTCTAAGAACGCTTGGACGGACAGACTGTTGTTCTTGCTCGTTACACATAACGTTATTGGGGACGCTAGTTTAAAAAAAAGAGGCATTGGAGTAATTCAAATCCTATTGGTTGGTATAAGAGTATAGGAGTAAAAGGGGGGAGATAGGAAAAATGTTAACTAAAACTAAACATCTTTTTCTATTGGCATAACTAACGCAGACTGACCAATGGACTACGAGGCACATAGTTTGTTTGGAGTTTTGAATTTGTTTTTTCAAATTAAATTTAAAAAAAAAGATTTGGGAGTACCTGCTTTCATTGGTCGGCTGTAATAGATATTGGCAAGAGGCATAGTGGTCTCGTGGCCATTTGACTAGAAAATTTTATACAAACAACTACGTTGAGAGCAGATGTGATAAATTGTAAAATTAACTACTAATTCACTATCTGGACGAGGCAGAGCAAAACTGAGGCCATATTCTTTGCCAGTCAACGTTATTTGTGACATATTTCTTTGAACTAGTGGTAAGAATGCTTTATGTATTTACATGCTTGATTAAAACTGCAAAAGTTAGATGCTGCTGTGGGGAAAAGTGAAGGACATGCCGGGAGCAAACATTATTGAGTCCTCACATTAAACTGTATTTGACTGTTGCATATTATTATGATTTTGTATTAACTATTTTGTATTGGAAGATGTTAGGAAGCCTCAGTGTTCCATGAACACTCTTTAACATGCCTAGAGCGTTTATAATTTAGAAAAGAAAAGAAAAAATCATATAAAAGGAGATGTGGTTACTCCACGTTATTGTATTGAAGCAAACTAGGTAAAAGTACAGTGGCGTTTCTGCCATAGGGACCTGAGGTGTGGTCACAGAAAGGTGTGAGTCATATAATTAGGGGCTGATGCACATGAATGCACACGAGGCTGACCCCATACCGTCATGTATACATAGGGATAAGAAGATGTGATGTAAAGACGTTATTTCTTACTACACCTGTAGTACACCACTGTAAAGTATCAGTCTGTCTGCTCTGTAAGGAAGAGTGGTGTGTTGTTGAGATCAGGCATGCTCCAGTCTACCCAGCTGTAAATGGGTAACTCACCCTAGTCCTGAGTTAGGGAAGGCAAAGGCTCCAGGGGAAAGCAGGCCCTGAACTTGGTCACTTCAGCCGACGCAGGATGGTGTATGTATGAAGTAGAAGTGTAGAGTGTGATTACCGCGAATGGTGTGCTGTTCGTGTGCTGACCAATATAACCACTCACACTTGTCTACAAGGCACCAATGCAGACTGCTGGAATCTTAGTTTACTCAATTTATTCAGACGTACACACTGGGACATACGAGTACATCATGGTTCGTTGACATATCAATTTGTAGGTATACATAGCAGATCTGAAGTCATGACACATTCAGAAATAATGGCAGTACATCAAAGTTCAATGTCATGATACATTATGGCCGCATTCCCCTATCTGACTAAACGCGTCAGTGAAGGAATCGATAAATAACTAAAGTTACTTGACGTCCATAGTTTGTAGTATAGATTATGAAACCACGAAGGGGGGTTTCTAGCAGGATTGAGATCTCTCTGTCACTGTCCGATAATAAGATAAATAATCTGTTCTCTTGGCAGTGATCAAAACATATGATGACCGAAATCCAACATGGCTACCTCCCTGAGTTGTCGTTCACTCATGCATAGGGAGGAGAATATAAGCCAGAGTTAATTTGTAATGGGTATATAAAGGATTTCATAAATGTTTCCATACAGCTCTACGGTGATCAGGTTAATTTCACGTAGCCATAACCGCTGCAGGAAAATCTGTCATCTTCGTCGATACCAAACACGACACTAGCATAACGAAGCACCAAAAGTCAAGCTAGGCCTAACCGACGAGAGATCATCAAAATAGGAGCTGGGTTTACCTGGAGTCCGAATCATCTATATACTGACATAAGGAGAGTCTCGAACACAAACTATCGTAGAGACACCATCTCCTTCAGAAGAAATACCACTTCGTAAGACATTTTTTTCCTGACGAAAGGACCAGCTCTAGAAAAACGTACCCCGCCATTTGTAAGCAGTACATCGGAACTCTTCACGACTTGTCAAGACAACTCATACTTCCGCTAGACCGGAATACAAGAATCTAGTCCCTCCTACCCATCCAAAATATACAATATAGGACTGATTCTACTTGTACTAATAATATGTAATACATATGAATTCAGGCCATAAACACAATAAGCAAATTAATATATTTTCTGGCCCTAAAAAATAAGTACAAACGCAAGCGCACTATCCTTGCGCCGGATCAATATCCAGAACGATTACTCCTATAATCAAAAGTGTGAATCAAACATGGATTATCTCGCTTTTACCATAGACAGCATTTTCATACACAAATGAATGCATGTCTATATTTTCCCATATCAAATAGCCATATCAATTTTTGTAAAATGTGCGTCAAAATATGCACGCAACAGATTACCACACCCCTCGGGAAAAAAAAAATGGTACATTTTTTTTTTTTTGAAATACATCTAGGAGCAACATACAATAGGCTCACAACGCACCAATAACAATGCGCAGATGATAAGCATACGTTTTATGACCTTAGAGAAAGTACTTCTCTAAGTATAAATATTTCCAGAGAGGTGTCACCAACGCATACTACAATATTAGCAATGACACAATTTCCACATTAGTTTATACGTAAATTTCATCTAAGATATCTTAACATCATGATCATCAAAGACGAAAACCATTGAAAAATCAGCGGTGAATACATATCAATGAACCGCTAAGTAGTGTTACAATCAATATATGATATATTACATATGTGTACACATTTCAACATAGAAACAACTGTATCAAAGTTGTATAACAGTTATGAATCATGTGGGCATCTAGACAAAATATCTGCCATCACATTTTCTGACCCACGGATAGCTCGCACCGAAAAATGAAATGGCTGTAGAGCAATCGCGTATCGCGTTGATCTCGCGCTCTTCAGATTTTTACTCTGAATAGCCGTAAGAGCCTTCTGGTCAGTTTCCACAATGAAATGCGCGCCCAGAAGAAATCTTTGCAGTTTAAGGATTGACCAAACCATAGCCAATAATTCACGGTCTAGGACCGAGTAATTCTTCTCTGCGGCATTTAATTTCCGAGAAATATACATCACCGGATGCAGAGTTCCAGAGTACTCTTGCATTAGTGCAGCTCCAATCCCGGTGGATGAAGCGTCACTACGAAGAATAAATGTCTTATCCTTAGAAGGCAATACTAGGATAGGTGAAGTAGAAAACATAGTTTTAACCTTATCCAAAGAGGATTGACATTCTTGAGTCCAATGGACTACATTAGGAGACCCTTTCTTTAGCAAGGAAGAAAGAGGTGACATAATGGAGGACAGATTCGGGATGAATCGTCCATAAAATTGTATTAGACCTAAGAGACTTCGTACTTGCTTTTTAGTCTTAGGAATAGAAATGTTAAGTATCTTACTTGTATTATGGTCTTCTGTTTTTAGGAACCCATGACCAACACGGTGTCCTAAGAAAGATATTTCGCTAAAACCAATACATGCTTTCGATGGTTTCGCTGTCAGGTTATGCTCGCGTAAGATAGACAATAGTTCATTTATACCATTATAGTGATCGTTCCAAGTATCACTGAAAAGACAGATGTCATCAAGATACGCAATGACATCTGAGCGATGAGATAGGATTCGACGCATCATGCGTACAAATGTAGCAGGGGCGTTCATAAGACCGAAAGGCATGAAATTCCATTGGAATAGACCCCTAGGCGTCGAAAAAGCAGTAAACGGTTTGGCGTGTTCGGATAGTGGAACTGCCAATATCCCTTAGACAAATCGAGTTTAGTAAAGAAGTGAGAATTCGATAGTCTCGTAAGTAGCTCTTCTAGTAAAGGCATAGGCTCAGCATCGAATTTAGTCACTTGATTCAATTTGCGATAATCCACGCAAAGACGTATGTTATTGTCTTTTTTCCGTACTATAACCATCGGCGAAGAATATGCTGATGTGGATGGTTCTATAATTTTTAACTCTATCATCTCATCTAACTCTTTCTCTACCTGTGCTTGAAAATGTATCGGAATAGGATACGGTCTGACTCTTATAGGACTATGGTCAGTAAGAATAATGTCATGTTGAATGACATCAGTTTGACCAGGAATGTCAGTAAGGACATCCTGAAATTGTTCTAACATAGTAGAAACTTGTTTCTGCTCTCCTGGAGATAATTCTGGAGAAATTGCAACATCTTTCCATGATTCATTAGAGTGAAGAGGAATCATTGGAAAAGGTAAATTTACATCCGAGAAACTCGTTTCCTCATCCTGTATTACTGACAGAGATGAGTACTGTCCATGTTGGACTGGAAAATCGTCCGTTGCCTGGAAAACAGGTTGTAAATAATCAGGACGTTCATGGAATTCCGTGAGCATGTTGATGTGGAAGGTTTTACGCTTCCCGTCAATATCGACGATATAGTCAACATCGGAAACCTTTGATATTATATCGTACGGACCTTTCCAAGAAATGAGAAGTCTATTTTCCCTACAAGGTAGCAAGACAAATGCTTTGTCACCTGGACAAAGTTGACGCAAACATCTCTTTTTATTGGCAAATTCCCTTGCCTTCTGTTTCGCAAATTCAGAAGAAGCAGTTGCCAATTTGCATGCTTCAATAATCTTGTGTCTAAGTGCGATGACATATTCATAAGAGGATTTTGTGTCATCGACAATATTATCAGCAGTTATAAGATCATGAAGTAAGGACATAGGACCTCGCGGTTTCGCGCCAAAGACAAGTTCAAAGGGAGAAAATCCTGTATGTTCGTTGGCGACCTCTCTATATGCAAAGAGAGCCGCGGGTAAAACCCTATCCCAATCCTGAGGATGATCTTCTGTTATCTTACCTAGTAGGTTTTTCAGAGTTCTATTCAAACGTTCCACCATCCCATTGGACATAGGATGATAAATACTACTCAGCGATCTCTCTATCTTCAGAGTCGACATTACTTGAGACATGGTATCCGATATGAGTTGGGTACCATGGTCGGATAATATTTCTGCTGGAAACCCCAGACGAGAAAATATTAACCAAAGAGCATCTGCGATATCAGCAGTAGTTATGCTCTTTAGAGGAACAGCCTCCGGCCAACGTGTGCACATATCAACACACGTCAAAATAAATTGGTGTCCTCTAGCAGACTTTATCTTAAATGGACCAATGATGTCTATCGCCATTTTTTGAAATGGCCGAATGGGAATGTCTGCAGCCTGAATAGGTGCATCATGGCGTGGACCTCTGGATTTAATCTCTTGACATACTTTACAAGATCGACAATAGATTCGTATGTCCTTATTCACAGCAGGCCAAAAGAAAGATTGAAGAACTCTAGCTTTAGTACGGGAAAAACCCATATGTCCAGCACACTGCGAATCATGAGCGTGCTGTAAGATTTTAACTCTCATATTTTTAGGCACAAGGATTTGAGAATGAATGGACTTAGCGGAGTCTTGTACCATACGTACAAGTACGCCATTCTTCATCGTAATCCAAGATTTACGATTTGTATCCTTATCCGGATCACCTTTTGTTGCCAGAGTAAAGAATTTCTTTAGAGTAGGATCATCTTCCTGCTGTGTGATAAAGGAATCGTGGGAAATCTCCAAGGGATCATCTTGGATCTGCGCATCATCATCTTCAGAATGTGAAGATTGTGGCATATTGAGAGCTTGAGCCCTAGTGATTACTGCATTAGCAGATTGCATATTAACATTTTCCCAATTAGAAATTTGCTGTGGAGTGCATTCTTTCACTCCATGAATGCGACCGATGATAAGATCAGCGATCGGATTCGGCAAGAGACATGCTTGCACCTCTCCTGTAAAGAAAGGCGTAGCAATATTTATAATGGCAGTGGAGTACTTCTCCAATGTGCCACCAAATGTTACACATTTGACTATATTGCCTGTAGCTCGAGAAGGATTTACGAGTGATTGCCTCACTCCAATGGTAGTGCACCCCGAGTCGAAAAGAATTGATACCGGAGTACCATCTATTAGGCCCCTATTAAAGACAAGAGCACCCCTTCCATTATGCGCGATTGACGCATGGAGAGCGGGAAGTGGGTGACCGCAGCTTAAAGTAGACACTGTGGTTGGATCGAATAATGTTTTGCATTGCGAACACTCAGATGCTCTAGCAAAATCAAAAGCGGAATTCGCTACACTATTGGAGTCTTTTTTATCATTATTCTGATTATCGGTGTCGTGGAACTCCTGTTGTGCAGAGTTTGCCTGGTAATACGATTTACCATGTCTTTTGTGTTGTGATCTACCTCGGTTATAATTGTCTCTATAATTATTATTGCCTCTGTTATAACCCCTATTTGGGTTTGAATCATAATATTCATGATCATAATCATCATGCTCATTATATTGAGTATCCCTGTAATATTGTTTCTTTTGTCTCCATGAAGCACTTGGGTAGTTCCTATAGCTACTCCCCTTTCCGAGAATTTCTAACATTATGGGCACCCCTCGCGTGTCGAGGACTATCAGCCCGATTCCAGTTCTTCGAAGAAGAACTCTGATTTGAGCGGTTATCTTGGTTTTGATACTTATCCCAATTAACCTTTTTATCAAATTTATTTTTAGCTCCTTGGAATTTGTGTGAGTAATTCTGATTATATTCTGTTGCCGAAGCAACTGGCATACTCTCTTTAATGTTAGAGTTACTAAGAATCATGTCAGGGTGTGCCGTGGCATACTGGTCACAATATTCTTCCATTTGCTTTATTGTACTAGGTTTACGCTCATGTAAGAACTCTAGGAATGATTTATTTACAGAAGACATGACCTTGTCTCTTAGCAATAAATCTGTAAGACCATCAAATGTTTTCTCCGTTTTGGATAATTCAATCCATCGTGAAAGTGTAATTCGTGCTTTTGAGATGAAATCTGAGAATTCTACACCTACCTCAGGTCTCATTGTTTTAAACAAAAGACGGTAACCTTCCTCAGACAGCTGATATCTCTTTATCAAAGCTGCCCTAACAGCATCATAATTGTCTTTGTCGGCCTCTTCAACGAAATATAACTTACTCAGAGACTCCCCTTTTAGATTTTCAGACAACTGATTCACATACTGTGATTTGTCAACATTATGAGATCGACAAGCCCGTTCAAATCTAGAAAGCCAAAATGTTATGTCATCACTGGTAGGGTTAAACGCTGGTACTTTGACCTTGTACACAAAGGGTTTACCATTACCACCAGATGCCTGATTAACATTACTCATACATGTCAATTTTAATTTCTCTAATTCAAACTCATGTTCTCTTATTGCTTTTCTCTCTTCAGCTTCTCTATCTAATCTCTTCTGTTCTGCAGCCGCTTCTAATTTTTTCTGTTCTGCAGCAGCAGCAACTTCTAGTTTTTTCTGTTCTGCAGCAGCAACAACTTCTAGTTTTTTCTGTTCTGCAGCAGCTTCTAATTTTTTCTGTTCTGCAGCAACTTCTAATTTTCTCTGCTCTGCAGCAGCAGCAACTTCTAATTTTTTCTGCTCTGCATCAGCTTCTAATTTCTTCTGTTCTGCCTCAAATCTCCTTTCCTCCACTTGCATCTGCAATTTCTTAAGTTCAGCAGCAGTATCAGCTTCTTTTTCTAATCTTTTTTCTTCAGCTAAGGCTTTCCTTTCTTCTGCAGCAGCTTTTTTTTTCTTCTATTTGAAGTTTTCTCTCCTCAGCCGCAGCTTTTTTTTCCTCAGCAGCAGCTTTTCTTTCTTCAACAGCAGCAGCAATTTTTTTCTCTTCTGCAGCTAATGCTTTGTCATATTGAGCAACAGCCCATTGTTCTAAGTCTTTTCCAGTCTTATCAAGAGATTTTCCTTGTATAATGAAATAATCTAATGTAGACATATTGTCTTCTTAAATCAGAAACCTGAAAAAGTAAATAAATTACCCTCTTTCAAGTTAATGGGAGACAAGTCTATACCTTAGACCTAGTCTTAGTCCAAACTTGTATGGTTTATAATAACCAATGATAACTTGAGTACCTGTGGACAACAATAATTGTATCTCAAATACTGTGGGGACAAGCCTTACAAAGGTCTTGTATACCTCACTGTAATCAAAGATCACTTGAGTACCTGTGGAAAAAATATTTCCTTTTACCAATCACTTTGGGAGACAAGCCTTACAAAGGTCTTGTATATTTTGTTTTATAACAATAACAATCAGAGAGTACTGATCTGTACTATACTATCAGTGTATACCACTATACGTCATATGTCAACTAAAGACATTACAAATGACAAACAAGAAAAGACAATCTGAAAACATTTGCAGATCAAATTAAATTAAATAGAAGAAATGAAAAAAATGATCACAGAAACCGTGATGATAACTGCAATAATAAAATGACAAGACAAATAACGCCACAGTGTATAAACATAAGGGTGTAAAAAACTGAAATGAAAGAAAAGATGAGACCTACAATTATACAAACAAATCAAACAAACTAAGGGACACAAAATTATTAACAAAAACAACGAAGAAAAGAACACCTCATCACAACTAACAGAAATAGCAGCAAATTGTTGCTAACAAATTTCCAATTAAGAAAATGTGTACCTATCGAATACTAGTACCAGACCAATGTAACTCGGCATACCTTGTACTAGTCACACAGAACATAAACTAATTTAATACATAACAAATAACATGTAAGCATAAATAGCATATAGCATACAATATCATTTATGTCATGAATGGAATGTGTTGCAGGTATAGTGTTGTAAAGCAGGCACAGTTTATTTAAATAATAATAACTTGCCACTTTATTCAGTAATAGATTTAATTCTAAACTATTACACTGTCAATTTTTTCTCTTTTGAGCATATGAAGATCCCACGATGAACTATGCACTTTATGTTCCACAACACTGTGATTCTTCTGTACGTTGAGAAATGTCAACAATATTGCTCCAGATATTTTCTACACTTGATACCACTGTCCTGTGTAATACTGTCTGTACAGCGAAAAAACTGTCAACAAGCGCTGACCTAGATACAGCATCCTATCGGTAATACAGGTCAAGCTGACATCGACTGTATAGCTGTCCTACTGGTGTTGATGTGTTCAAACAAATGTTCTTTCAGCTGTAAACTGTGATTCTCAACACAAAACTGCGTAAGCTGGACCCAGGAATCTGGCTCGCCACTGTAAAGACGTTATTTCTTACTACACCTGTAGTACACCACTGTAAAGTATCAGTCTGTCTACTCTGTAAGGAAGAGTGGTGTGTTTTTGAGATCAGGCATGCTCCAGTCTACCCAGCTGTAAATGGGTAACTCACCCTAGTCCTGAGTTAGGGAAGGCAAAGGCTCCAGGGGAAAGCAGGCCCTGAACTTGGTCATTTCAGCCGACGCAGGATGGTGTATGTATGAAGTAGAAGTGTAGAGTGTGATTACCGCGAATGGTGTGCTGATCGTGTGCTGACCAATATAACCACTCACACTTGTCTACAAGGCACCAATGCAGACTGCTGGAATCTTAGTTTACTCAATTTATTCAGACGTACACACTGGGACATACGAGTACATCATGGTTCGTTGACATATCAATTTGTAGGTATACATAGCAGATCTGAAGTCATGACACATTCAGAAATAATGGCAGTACATCAAAGTTCAATGTCATGATACATTATGGCCGCATTCCCCTATCTGACTAAACGCGTCAGTGAAGGAATCGATAAATAACTAAAGTTACTTGACGTCCATAGTTTGTAGTATAGATTATGAAACCACGAAGGGGGGTTTCTAGCAGGATTGAGATCTCTCTGTCACTGTCCGATAATAAGATAAATAATCTGTTCTCTTGGCAGTGATCAAAACATATGATGACCGAAATCCAACATGGCTACCTCCCTGAGTTGTCGTTCACTCATGCATAGGGAGGAGAATATAAGCCAGAGTTAATTTGTAATGGGTATATAAAGGATTTCATAAATGTTTCCATACAGCTCTACGGTGATCAGGTTAATTTCACGTAGCCATAACCGCTGCAGGAAAATCTGTCATCTTCGTCGATACCAAACACGACACTAGCATAACGAAGCACCAAAAGTCAAGCTAGGCCTAACCGACGAGAGATCATCAAAATAGGAGCTGGGTTTACCTGGAGTCCGAATCATCTATATACTGACATAAGGAGAGTTTCGAACACAAACTATCGTAGAGACACCATCTCCTTCAGAAGAAATACCACTTCGTAAGACATTTTTTCCTGACGAAAGGACCAGCTCTAGAAAAACGTACCCCGCCATTTGTAAGCAGTACATCGGAACTCTTCACGACTTGTCAAGACAACTCATACTTCCGCTAGACCGGAATACAAGAATCTAGTCCCTCCTACCCATCCAAAATATACAATATAGGACTGATTCTACTTGTACTAATAATATGTAATACATATGAATTCAGGCCATAAACACAATAAGCAAATTAATATATTTTCTGGCCCTAAAAAATAAGTACAAACGCAAGCGCACTATCCTTGCGCCGGATCAATATCCAGAACGATTACTCCTATAATCAAAAGTGTGAATCAAACATGGATTATCTCGCTTTTACCATAGACAGCATTTTCATACACAAATGAATGCATGTCTATATTTTCCCATATCAAATAGCCATATCAATTTTTGTAAAATGTGGGTCAAAATATGCACGCAACAGTGATCAGATATGAAAAGGCCAGGGTGTCTTTTTATTGCAGAGTTTTTATTTCCTTTTACCATCCGGTGACAGGAAACCTGATGAGTGAGTGAAAAGTGAAAAGTCTCCATTCAAAGGTTTATGCTGTCAGCTGATAGCCTGAAGGAGCTTGCGTGTGGGTGCTGATCTATTATATCTGCTACGACATCTTGACTTATTATCGTCATACCAAGAATCCCAGGTGACTCGTTAACAGCTGGGACATCTGACACTTCCCCCTAATAAACTAGTTCCTATAAAAATAAAACAGAATTATATGGGGAATGACGAAAACAACAGCTCCTCATAACCAATGACTAACACTAGCAGTTATTAAAGTTTTAGTCTGTGAATACACCTACAGGAACTCTATATAACATTATATTCGTAGGACCAAGAGTCCATACTTTTTTTAGTTAAAGCATTATATGTAAATATATTTCCTCATTTTCAAAGACCTGTCCAAAAGAGATGGCGGGACATGCAGATTAAATTGTACTAAGAAAAAACATTCCAATTTTAAAAGAAAACTTTAACCACAGTCTTATTTATTTTGTTATATTGAGTTAAAGTGTATTGTGTTGAGGTACCATCATCTTCATTTCACCCCTAGACACTAGAGACATCATACACCAGCCACTAGAATCAAAATACGGACTGTGTGAGATCTAGGGAGGTAGCGTTAGGTTCCCTGATATATATATATATATATATAGGAGGAAAACTCCCCTAGATGAAGTCAATGAAGCCACATTAAACTGGTTCAAACAAATGAGGGCAGTTAACGCCTGATTCAAGAAGTTGCTAAAAAATTCGCAAGGGAATTCGGGGTGGCAGAAGATTTCCAAGCATCAAGTGGTTGGCTCGAGAAATTTAAACTGCGACACGCGATCTCCCAGAAAGTGTTGTATGGTGAATCCAATGACGTTCCAGTAGAAGCTGTGGAAGAGTTCATCAAAAAGTTTCCTTACTTCGCCAGAGGCTTCAAAGACGACGACATCTTTAATGCTGACGAGTGCGGACTCTTTTTCAAGGCGATGCCTGACAGGAGCCTCGCCCTGAAGGGTGACAAATGTAAGAGCGAAAAACTTTCCAAAGAACGTTTCACAGTTATGCTTTGCGCTAGCTTAACCGGAGAGAAACTAAAGCCCTTGGTGATTGGTAAATCGGCAAAGCCACGCGCATTCAAGAACCTGAAGCCCGAAGACCTCCCCGTCACTTGGAGATCAAACAAATCCGCATGGATGACTGGCGCCCTATTTGAGGAGTGGGTAAGGGGCATCGACCGAGAAATGAAGAAGAAGAAACGGTCTATTTTACTGACAGTAGACAACTGTCCTGGCCACCCACAAGTGGAACATCTCACAAACGTGACATTGAAATTTCTGCCTCCAAACACGACCTCAAAAACCCAACCTCTTGACCAAGGCATCATCAAACCATTTAAAATGCACTACCGGGCCCAGCTCTTGCAGTGGGTCATTACTAAAACACAGATCTGTGGTCCGCCTGTGGAAGCAACTTCATCCGCTTCATCAGTTAACGCTCTGTATGCTGTCCTCTGGATCAGTTCTGCTTGGAATAAAGTTCAGCCGGAAACGATACAGAAGTGTTTCAAGAAATGTGGATTTGTCATAACCCAAGAGCATGACGTTTTAGCCCCATCGGACAGTCCATCGCCAATCGCAGAATTCGAAGGAGTAGATTTTGAAGGTTTTGTTGCAATGGATGATGAGGTGGCAACCTGTAATGAACCTGACCCAGAAGGAATTTTCCAAGCGATATTGACCGAAGTACAGACAAGCATAACAGTTCATGAAGCAGATGGTGAAGTTGAAGAAGCAAGTGACGATGACACAGAAATTGCAGAGACTCCAAAAAAAGAGGCTGTCAGGCATCTGATAATGCAGTTGAAGTCATTTGCTGTGGAAAAATGCCCAGGTATGTTGAGTGGTGTAGCCAGCGTTGAGAGTGCTTTCTCCACTTATGTTTGTAATAAGAATAAGACACAGACCAAGACTGACTCCTTTTTTCAGAAAGAATGATTAAACCATGATAAAACAGATGTTGATGATTTGATTTGATGTTGTGATTATGTATGATTTCGTATGATACTGTATTCTCCAATATAAGCTGTTCAAGGAAGTAAAGTATCAGAACAATAGGCCTCGTTCCGTATGTTGACCACCTCTGTATGTTGACCGGTTTGCTACAGTCCCTTGGGTGGTCAACGTATAGAGGTTCTACTGTATTATACTTAGAATGTACATCAATTCCCTCATCTTTCCCTCCCTGCTCCGTATGGAACCTGGAACTATTTTATGCCTTTAGTTCTCTCTACGAAACTAGCAACAAAGCAATCACCAGCCCGTGCAGTGGTGGTTCATGAATCATCATTCTATACACTGAAGTTGCCAGCCTCAAATGACTGTGACATCCACTAGCGAGTTTCACATGTTAAACTTCACATGGTTATATATATATATATATATATATATATATATATATATATATATATATATATATATATATATATATATATATATATATATATATATATATATATATATATATATATATATATATATATATATATGTGTTAGTTCACATGTTAGTAATAAAATACGAAATGTAAATCACAACTTACGCCAATCCTGACTCACAGCCTGTTTGCTCAGATGAATAAAAGAGACTTGAATCGGCCTCTTACGCGCGTCTGGGGTGTCGTTAATTTAATAAGTTCCCTCTCTGACTTCGCGTGTGGTCCTTCAGTTTCCTCAGTCCTGGTTTCCTTATTTAAAATGCTAGAGATTTCCTGGGCTATATTGTAAGTCCTGATAAATACTCCAATAAAAGGTGTCCGGTATGTTAAGAAGGAATTCTGAATTCTAATTCTTCACTGTAGCAAGGTCTGGTATCTTGGCGAGCGATTTCTAAAGTGAAATAGCTTGAGAAAATAATTAGATTATATTCACTGCCTTCCCACGCGTTCGTTATGCGCGCCTCAAAGGATCCGCCAATCTGATTTGAATATTGTGCATGACTCAGCTAATGCAAAATTTCAAACATTACTTTTCTGAAATGTGCTGTAAACATCCGCTTGTCCTTGGGTACAAACTTACGAACATGTCGATAACATCATATAACAACGTGTTCCCAATGTAACAATCATTACTTTATCAGAAAGTAATCTCCTATCTGTGTCTGTCCATCAGTTGTCTCCCCGTATTCCAAGCTTTGGTGATGAGCATACCCTGTCTTATCAGTGATTAAGCACTGCGCTGAGGCGATTTACATGTTAATCTGTATATTGATATCGGCTGCGCCCATGATAGCCAACATGGTTAGGTCGCCGCCACGCTTTGCAACGTAGGGAGAAATGGATAACAACCAGACATGTCTACTTATCCCAGAGAAGTTTGTAAGAAGGAAAATACATAATATCTGCTACACATTGCAGAAAAAGAAAGAAAGAAAGTGTGACAAATGAAAGCACACAATAAAAGCAGTACCACAAATGTACCGATACTGCCGGAGTGAAACAAAGATCGAGAGGGGCCGCCCCGTTATGTCACAGACCCCTGGGAACTACGCGGGGCATTCCTTTCATATATATTTCTAATTCCCTTCTCCGTGTTTTGGGCCTCACATTTCTCTTGCCTAGGGGGTTCCAGAACAAGGACTGCCTTGTAATAATATTAACTGCTTTCCTCAGTGCGTGTCCTCTATCGAACGCCAGTGTCTTTTCCTTACCTCTTGGTTCACTGGTATCTGTTCTTACTTGTATTAACATCTGTTCTTACTTGTATTAACATCTGTTCTTACTGGTATTAATATATGTTCTTACTGGTATTAATATCTGTTCGTTCTCACTGCTATTAATTTCTGTTCTTACTGGTATTAATATTTGTTCTTACTGGTATTAATATCTGTTCTTACTGGTATTAATATTTGTTCTTACTGGTATTAATATCTGTTCTTACTGGTATTAATATCTGTTCTTACTGGTATTAATATTTGTTCTTACTGGTATTAATATCTGTTCTTACTGGTATTAATTTCTGTTCTTACTGGTATTAATATCTGTTCTTACTGGTATTAATATCTGTTCTTACTGGTATTAATATCTGTTCTTACTGGTATTAATATCTGTTCTTACTGGTATTAATATCTGTTCTTACTGGTATTAATTTCTGTTCTTACTGGTATTAATATCTGTTCTTACTGGTATTAATATATGTTTGTCACGTGGGTTTTGATCATTTAATTGCCTACATCTTCTTCCTATTCTCTCACCCGCATCCTTTTATTTTATTATCTTTCCGTACTTGTTTTTCCTGTATTTTTTCGCATCACTCGTTGCGAAAAATATATTTCTTTCCCATCATCGTTTTTCTTTCTCATACTGACTAGTAACCTTATTGCATCAGATGTCAGTCGCGCAGATAGCTGTGAATATACGGTTCTCGCCAGACATACGTCTGCAGTTTCCCCGGTCAGAGCGCGGCCCGACCAGATTCTGGGCCTGGGGTGTGAGAAATTCGTTTCGCTGGACATAGAGCAGACTTTTGGTCTACCATTTTTCACCTGTCACTAGCTTGAGGTGTCAAACCCGGCATCTGTACGACGCAGTTGTAGACGGTTGTCTGAGATTTGCAACTGTCACGCGCATTTCTCGGTCACTGGTGGCAGTTACGTCACGCGTTAAGCTGACGTAAATGTTGGGAGTAGGGGAGATAATTTCGCTTGGCGAAATAAGTTGGGGCCCTTTGTCTGATTTTAAGATATTGGCCCGAGTTTGAAACTTTATTTTCATTCTCACTCAGTAACTTCGCAGTAAAGACAGAACTAGCCTTCGTTCGATTTCTAAATAATTTCTGTTAATAGAGATGGCCTTTAGTTTGGTCGAAGTGGTTTAAAGTTCTTAGTACTTCTGTGTTTGAGGTGAATATTATATAGTAGTCTCTAGAATTTTGTGAAGTGATTAAGTGTTAAATCGCTCATTTCATTTTAACTAGTTTCTTTTGAACAGAGTGCTTAATTTATAGTTTGTTATATTCTCTAAGTCGACGAGTTACAGTGGAAATACATAATAAATTATATCTTTAGCTTACTAAACTAGTAGCTATAAGGAATTTAATTTAACGGCTAATACTCAGTCGAAACTATTTTACTAACAAACTTATAAATGCTAGATGCGACATCAGTGAATAGTGACGGAATACGCAGATATTCCTGAATTCATGATGATTGATTTTATAACTTATTTCACCGGGAAGTTTTAATTATAAGTCAAGCGGTCGGCTTGCTATTTAAAATGTAAGTTATATTGAGTACATATATGTAAATTATTTGATACGTGTTCTTTCTTTTATATAGTGAAACGGTGGTACCCGAACTTTACCAGGATTTAGTAAAGTATATTTGTGTGAAGCATAGACAGTTCCTATCTTTAACCACGTGGGTGTTTTTTTGTTTCAAGTAACACTGATCTGACAGTGCTTATGCCATCAGAGAGAGACAGTAATAGCAATCCCACTAACGGTTTCTAAGGACTAGAAATATATATTGGGCTTTTGAGCCAGTTCATATTGCTCCACAAATTTAGATGTACATGCTGCCTGGCGGCGAGAATATTACAAGAATCACAGTAACATTCCGACAGAGATTGTGACTAGTATTGTGGTGACCAAATATAGTACCTGCCTGATAGAAGACACCGATCTGACATTCATTAAATCCTAGAATCCAAAGCTAATGACATTGGGCTCGGCTAACTTTCGTGCCTGGACAATATTTTATGTGACTTAATCAGACATTCGAAAAATTAGAACACCCAAGGAATCGTTCCCTGAGAGTTTAGTACGTCTTTTGGAACTGGGGATTTCTTGGTCAAGGACTGCATTTTCGGGTCTGTGTGAAGGTCCTAGAATTTATTATGTTCCCAGAGGCAGCGAGCAAAGTTGTGAGTATAACTGTGTACCCATGGCCATGGCTGAATGAATGAGTGTACGCAGATCAGAGTGTTATTTTACCGGTGTATTATTGTCACCCATTTGCTGTCTTAACTGTTTTTTTTAATCTGCAGAATTTGTTACAAATGCTAGAGTTTCTTTTTTCTTAGGCTAAATCAGATTATCCAACTCTGTGCATACATTTACGAGAAAAGAAGAAAAACTCTTAGCCTCAACCCTACGTATCTATAACTCTTTGGGCCATCATCTGTTCTCTTAACGGGGCTGTGGGCTAAACCTAGAGTAAGATTCTAACGGGCTATCATCCTTGTATCATTTTCTTAAATTTATGACATTTTTCTTAAATGTTTTTCCTTGATGTAATTTTTGGTGTTGTGAGAAATTTTGATATGATAATTAAAATATCTCTCTTGAACAAAAAACTCAGTGCGTTGGTCAGCTCGATGTATATCATAGTTATAACGTTTATTGCGTGCCCGTGAGTATATATATATAATATATATATGATAAATTATATATGATATATATAAATATATATATATATATGAATATATAATATATATAATGCTGTTGTTTAGTGTCTGACGCCTTTAAAAACGGTCGTAGAAGATAGGTGAGAGAGAGAAGATTATCTCGATTCTCAAAGACAGCCTCTATATCACATTCTATCATCTCACGTGGGGGAATTCTATTGTTTTTTTTCACCAGCTCTCACTGTATCTATCACTCATTCCAACCTATTCAGAAGGGACCTAACCCAAGTCTTAATTTTCCCATCCAAAATCTACGACAAATGGTCGCTCGTTACCGGGAATTGAACCCAAAATCCTAAGACGATACGACAAATGTGGTCTCGCCCGACGGATTTTTGAACTTAGAACAGGAAGACGAGTACGACAAATGTGGTCTCGTCTATATGGATTTTGAACTTAAGATTCTTTATTCTGATATAGAGTAAGAGTGTGATGTCTTGTGAGTTTTGTATCTTTTAAAAATAATTTATCCCCTAGACTAACGATCTGTTTACGAGCGTGCTGACCACACGAACTGATAAGTTTTTTTCCACAGCATTTGAACATTATACATTTGGTTTACAGGTTGATTTGTCGGAGATCATGTTAATTAATGATTTTGTAATACTAAACGCTGGTAAAGTTTTGTGAGTGTATAACATTCACTGGGTTTTGAAGAAGTAGGTGTTTGAGCAAAAGCTAAGGAGTGCGTTTCGGACTTTTGTCAAGATTAATTGCCTCCCTTACCCTAACTGTCTTCAGGGGGTAAACGTATAGTGGATTCTAAAATTAAGGGATTATTTTTCTCTTTTATTTTTGCTATAATCATTGTGTTTTCCACTGTAGCAACTTATTTTTCAGAAGTAATCTTAACTACCATTTAGTTGGCGTAGTCGTGTTTTGCATTAGGTGCTTTATTGCCGATTAATAGCAGCGATAGTTAGATTTTTATTTTTGGAGGAGGTATCCCAGGGTTAAATATATCATCTTTTGATTTTTGGTATTTTTTTTCTCGCAAGTGGTAGGAACCAGTGTATTCCTTATTCTTATCTTTTTCTCGTCTACGTCTCAGCCACTGATTTAATATGGCAGAAAGGGCGAAACTGAGACAAATGCTCAGAGAGGAAGCAAGAGAGGAGGGACTGGAAGGAGAAGAAGCGAAAGCATTTGTCAGAGACGAACTTGAGAGATATGATGCGGAGAGGAAAGAAGAAGAAGCTAGGAGGAAAGAAGCGGAAGACCGCCTATTACAGCAGAAGAAGATGGACGAGGAAATGGAAATCCGCAGGGAGAGAGAAAAAGAGAAGGAGAGACAGCATGAGAGGGAGAGGGAGGAGAGACAACATGAGAAGGAGAGGGAACAGAGACAGCACGAGTTGGCGCTTAAAACTCTAGAGTTCCAAAGTCGTGGCGCTGCCTCTACCTCCAGCAGTGGAGAGTCTTCTCCGCATTCTTCCCTAACTGATCCTTCTAACACTCAATCTCTTCATCTCAACGCTATGTCTTTCACTCTTGAGTCTTTCCCTTGTCCAAATGAGAAGATTGACACATGGTTACAAAAATTTGAGAAAATTGCAACTCTGTACGGGTTAGAGAGGTCGCGTTGGAATATGAAACTTTCCCAGGCCCTAAAAGGTTCTGCTTATGATGTTTATTCTAAGCTGGAAAGCAGCCAACAAGACAACTATGATCTGTTGAAGAAAGCGTTACTGGAGCGCTTTGAAATGAACGCTCGCAAATTTTTGCAACTGTTTCGCAACAGCCGGAAAGAGAATTCTGAAACTTTTCACCAGTTCTCATCTCGTCTAAAGGGATATCTAACAAAGTGCCTTGAGCTTTCGCAGCTCCCCTCTACCTATGAAGGTCTTGAGGAATTTGTTTTAACAGAACAAATAAAGAACACTTTGTCTGCTGATACCCGGAGATTTCTAGCTGAGCATGGGGCAGAAAAACTTGAAGACATCTTAGAGAAGTCTGAGCGTTACCACAATGCGCTGGCTGAACTACCGGCCACAAAGCGGAAACCGACAGAGGAGCATTTTCGAAAACATAACCTAGAGCAATCTTCTCAGGCTTCTAACCAAAATAACCACAGAGAAACTGGACCTCAAAACCCCCCTCCTGAAAAATCCAAGTTCTACAAGAACAAGTACCCCAACCACCCCAAACAGTCTGATCAACCCGACCGCCCTACATGGCAGCGTGGCCAGAAAGGACAAGGTGGCAAAGGGAGAACCCCTGAGCACGGGACATATGATCAGACCGAGCACACCGAGCCTAAACGCATCGGATGCTTATTGACAGTCTCGCAAGGCGGAATTATTGACAGTGATTCCCAACCTGTTGGGGATACACCCCCAACGCGAGGTACTGTTATTTTGAACGGTTCTCAAACTTCTTGCTTATTTGACACGGGGCTTTCCTAAGATTGCATTGTTGCCAGAAACCTGGTCAAACCCGGTCAAGAGACAGCAGAGACCGTCCAATTTTGTGGAGTTCGTAAGAGTGATGCACCTACAGCGCTTCCCATCGCATTGGTGGAGATACACTCTGATTTCGTCAGAGGTGTGATCAAAGCGGCTGTTATGGATGATCCCATCTACCCAGTCATACTTGGCGGGAGATACGTGTGTATTGGGAAACCGGAAGAGCCGATTGTGGCAGCAGTAACTACAAGAGGGCAAACCAACAAAGAACGGGAGCCTGCGCCTAATTTGTTACCTATGGAACTTAAAGAAGCGCAATACAAGGACCCTACTTTGGCACCCTGCTTTAGGAAACTGCCCATGGCTAAGGAACCCAAACAGCACGGGGACATTTTTTCTAAGGATGGCGTACTTTATCGGAGAACGGGCAAGCCTGACCAAGGTTACAACCAGCTCCTAGTACCGAAACAGTACAGAAGCCAAATCCTAGAAATGGGGCACTCTCTTCCCTTCAGCGGACATATGGGACAGAACGCCACAAACCAACGTATAACCACTCATTATTGGTGGCCAGGAGTAAACACTGATATTATCAGGTACGTCAAATCCTGTGCCCAGTGCCAACGTGTACCACCCAAGCAACGGACACCCCCAGTCCACATGGGTGAAATGCCAATAATGGGAACACCATTCGAACGGGTTGTGATCGACATTTTAGGGCCTTTCGAAAAGACTAAAAGAAGGAACAGGTTTATCTTGACCTTAGTCGACACATGCACTTTATGGGCAGAAGCTATCCCGCTAACATGCGCAGATGCCAAGCATGTCGCAGAAGCCCTCGTGCAGATTTTCACTCGGTTGGGATTCCCTCAACAAGTGTTGACGGATAACGGATCCCCATACCGAAACCTGTTGATGGATGAGATCGTTAAGATCTTGAGGACCCAGCACATCCACACTAAGCCATATACTCCGGCCGGAAATGGGCTCGTGGAACGTGCTAATGGAAACCTCAACATGATGCTAAGTAAACTGGCACAAGTGAAACCTGAAGATTGGGATCTTTGTATTCCTGCAGCATTATTTGGCTACAGAGAATCTCCACATACTTCCACAGGATTTCCGCCAGCTACGCTCTTATTCGGCAGACCCATTAAGGGCCCGCTTGAAGCCTTACTTCAGTCTCTGACAGACGAGAAGGCGGATGAGACAGTTGTCTCAGCAAGTAAATATGTGTCGGTTTTAAAGAAAAGGTTGAAACTAGGATGGGACCTAGCAACGACTAACTTTAAGCGAGCACGCACAAAGCACGCTAACCGATACAGGAAAGTCGCGAAAGAGAGAGAACTGGAAGCAGGAGAGAAAGTTTTGGTGTTACTCCCTACCGAGAACAACCAACTGAAGATCGGATGGCAAGGGCCGTTTACCATCCTGAAAAAGATTTCTAAGGCTAACTACCAGATCTCTATTCAAGGAAAGGAAAAGGTTTTCCATTTAAATCTCTTAAAGAGATACTTGGAAAGACCTGTGCCGACCTCCGACCATCTCCTGACGATCGCCAGAGCTGACGAAGATGATGATAGTGGCAGGGATATTCCACCGCTATCACAGGAAATCTTTCAAAAATGTCAGAAGCGGCGACGCTCTTTCAAGCGCGCATGGGAGACATTCCAGAGGAAGGAAACTTTGGGGAGTAGACTTCAGTAAAAATTGGAGAGAGATGGAGGGGGAAGATGAGAAGGAAGAAGACAGACACCCCGAAGCTACGGTTATAGGAAATTTAATTCCTTAACGTAGACATGGAGTGCTTCCATATCTTAAGGGGGGACGTCCTGTCACGTGGGTTTTGATCATTAAATTGCCTACATCTTCTTCCTATTCTCTCACCCGCATCCTTTTATTTTATTATCTTTCCGTACTTGTTTTTCCTGTATTTTTTCGCATCACTCGCTGCGAAAAATATATTTCTTTCCCATCATCGTTTTTCTTTCTCATACTGACTAGTAACCTTATTGCATCAGATGTCAGTCGCGCAGATAGCTGTGAATATACGGTTCTCGCCAGACATACGTCTGCAGTTTCCCCGGTCAGAGCGCGGCCCGACCAGATTCTTGGCCTGGGGTGTGAGAAATTCGTTTCGCTGGACATAGAGCAGACTTTTGGTCTACCATTTTTCACCTGTCACTAGCTTGAGGTGTCAAACCCGGCATCTGTACGACGCAGTTGTAGACGGTTGTCTGAGATTTGCAACTGTCACGCGCATTTCTCGGTCACTGGTGGCAGTTACGTCACGCGTTAAGCTGACGTAAATGTTGGGAGTAGGGGAGATAATTTCGCTTGGCGAAATAAGTTGGGGCCCTTTGTCTGATTTTTAAGATATTGGCCCGAGTTTGAAACTTTATTTTCATTCTCACTCAGTAACTTCGCAGTAAAGACAGAACTAGCCTTCGTTCGATTTCTAAATAATCTCTGTTAATAGAGATGGCCTTTAGTTTGGTCGAAGTGGTTTAAAGTTCTTAGTACTTCTGTGTTTGAGGTGAATATTATATAGTAGTCTCTAGAATTTTGTGAAGTGATTAAGTGTTAAATCGCTCATTTCATTTTAACTAGTTTCTTTTGAACAGAGTGCTTAATTTATAGTTTGTTATATTCTCTAAGTCGACGAGTTACAGTGGAAATACATAATAAATTATATCTTTAGCTTACTAAACTAGTAGCTATAAGGAATTTAATTTAACGGCTAATACTCAGTCGAAACTATTTTACTAACAAACTTATAAATGTTAGATGCGACATCAGTGAATAGTGACGGAATACGCAGATATTCCTGAATTCATGATGATTGATTTTATAACTTATTTCACCGGGAAGTTTTAATTATAAGTCAAGCGGTCGGCTTGCTATTTAAAATGTAAGTTATATTGAGTACATATATGTAAATTATTTGATATGTGTTCTTTCTTTTATATAGTGAAACGGTGGTACCCGAACTTTACCAGGATTTAGTAAAGAGACATATTTGTGTGAAGCATAGACAGTTCCTATCTTTAACCACGTGGGTGTTTTTTTCGTTTCAAGTAACACTGATCTGACAGTGCTTATGCCATCAGAGAGAGACAGTAATAGCAATCCCACTAACGGTTTCTAAGGACTAGAAATATATATCGGGCTTTTGAGCCAGTTCATATTGCTCCACAAATTTAGATGTACATGCTGCCTGGCGGCGAGAATATTACAAGAATCACAGTAACATTCCGACAGAGATTGTGACTAGTATTGTGGTGACCAAATATAGTACCTGCCTGATAGAAGACACCGATCTGACATTCATTAAATCCTAGAATCCAAAGCTAATGACATTGGGCTCGGCTAACTTTCGTGCCTGGACAATATTTTATGTGACTTAATCAGACATTCGAAAAATTAGAACACCCAAGGAATCGTTCCCTGAGAGTTTAGTACGTCTTTTGGAACTGGGGATTTCTTGGTCAAGGACTGCATTTTCGGGTCTGTGTGAAGGTCCTAGAATTTATTATGTTCCCAGAGGCAGCGAGCAAAGTTGTGAGTATAACTGTGTACCCATGGCCATGGCTGAATGAATGAGTGTACGCAGATCAGAGTGTTATTTTATCGGTGTATTATTGTCACCCATTTGCTGTCTTAACTGTTTTTTTTTAATCTGCAGAATTTGTTACAAATGCTAGAGTTTCTTTTTTCTTAGGCTAAATCAGATTATCCAACTCTGTGCATACATTTACGAGAAAAGAAGAAAAACTCTTAGCCTCAACCCTACGTATCTATAACTCTTTGGGCCATCATCTGTTCTCTTAACGGGGCTGTGGGCTAAACCTAGAGTAAGATTCTAACGGGCTATCATCCTTGTAGCATTTTCTTAAATTTTATGACTATTTGTAGATGTTTTCCTTGATGTAATTTTTGGTGTTGTGAGAAATTTTGATATGATAATTAAAATATCTCTCTTAAACAAAAAACCCAGTGCGTTGGTCAGCTCGATCCCAATTATCTGTATATCATAGTTATAGTTTTCCCACATCTGTGTGTTTACCTGTCGTCACGTGTATGTGCGTGCCCGTGAGTAGATAGAGATATATTAATATATATATATATATATATATATATATATATATATATATATATATATATATATATATATATATATATATATATATATCTGTGTTTAGACTGTCTGACGCCTTTAAAAACGGTCGTAGAAGATTGGTGAGAGAGAGAAGATTATCTCGATTCTCAAAGACAGCCTCTACATCACATTCTATCATCTCACGTGGGGGAATTCTATTGTTTTTTTTCACCAGCTCTCACTGTATCTATCACTCATTCCAACCTATTCAGAAGGGACCTAACCCAAGTCTTAATTTTCCTATCCAAAATCTACGACAATGTTCTTACTGGTACTAAGTGCCAGGTAATCAGTTCGGACCATAAACATACCCACAACAGAAACCAGGTGCATGACAACACCGATTACCGGATAAGAGTTGAGATAAGTGCATCTTAAAAGCTCCCAGAGAAGACATCAATAAACATTAATGCGGCTAACTAAATCTTTCATTCAAACATCAAAGCTGTCTTAATGTACGTACAATTCTGCAACACGGAAATCAATAAAGAACAAAACAAAGACAGCCAAGACGTTACAGACCAAAGAACACTTGGAAAAGAGAACTTAAGACAGACATGACAAAAGATGATGAAGACATAGACAGATCATGAGCTGATGATACGCGACAGGAAGACTTGGGATAAGTTTGCTGATGGCCTATGTTCCATGGGGAGCTGTTGGGTGATGATGATGATGATGAATTGAAAATAGCAATGCTTACAAAAGTCTGAGCGCATCTAGACCATCAAATACTCCCGGCTCTATTGTCCTAAGGTGCGTCAAATTCATCAGTTCTCTGAAACAAACAAACAAACAACAATAGCATATCAGTAACTAATAGTGTTCAATTCTGTCGCTATCAATTTAAGAGAATCTGAAGTAACGATGTAACTACAGTTCTAACAGTTGGCGTCAGTTTAAGCTTATCAATAATACTCTATTCATAAGTTTGCACCATCACAAATGTGCTATTTTGACTTAGCAGTGTGTTAACAATATTATATTATTATTATTTTCAGCACCATTATAAATTAATAATAGTATCTCAGTTTTATAACTAGCATCATTATTATCAGTTTGGTTGTTTGCTTTTAAGGATTATCTTCATTGCACACGGACTACTCCATCAGTGCTCCGATCTCCTCCCTTAGATCACACAAGGAGGATCTCAGCACAGTGCACAAACTCCATAGCACCGGCGAGAATCCCAATGTGTGTATATAGGAATCACACATTCTATAAATATTTTTGCTGTGGGTAGGTTTATAATTTTTAAAGGAAGAGATTGAAATAAATAAACAAGCAACATTTTATTTAGTGATTTAATACATTGGGTAAAATTTGCTAAGACAAGTGGATAACTATTACTTGAAAGACATTCAACACTTTCAGAAAAAAAGGACAGCAAGACAAATAGTATTATTACTGCAGAGGATTACACAGTTAATCTGCTTTCAATGAAGATATTGCAACTGACTCATTGGAGTGGACTGCCAAATGAGATCTAATGAATTTTTCTTCTGATGCAAGGTCTGAATTACCACTTTCTACTCTATCATTATTATCAACTTCCCTTTAATGTTTTGTTCCTACACGTGACATCACCACGAACTTACCATCAATGTTTCTATTCCTACAGCTTACTTAATCATACACTTACCATACAATGTTCTATTCCTATACCTGATATCTATTTCTGTACCTGATATCATCATAAACTTACTATCAATGTTCTATTTCAACGGCTTACATAATTAGAAACCATACTTCCTTTCACAGTTGCTATAATCATCACAAACATACAATCAAAACTATTCTTACAATTGAAATCAACATACGTTTACCATCAATATTCTATTCTTACAACTATTGGAACACTATCATCAACAAAAACACAACGACATCAGAAGCGTTTTGCCTGTTTTCCTTGCCTGATTTAATCCTCCCCCCCCCCCCCTTTTAAAACTTTTCCCCCCCCCCCCCCCCCTCGCCCCCCCCCCCCCCCCCCCCCCCCCCCCCCCCCCCCCCCCCCCCCCCCCACCCCCCCCACCCCCCCACCCCCCCGCCCCTCACCCCCCCCCCCCCCCCGCCACCCCGTGTACCCATTACCCGTGTACCCCCGCCGACAGAAACAACTTGGAGACATTAAAACGACAAATTACAAACCCGAGTCCTTCTATGCATATCTAAAAGCTGGTGTTATTATTATACCCTTGAAATTGATTTTGCGTTACAGAAATCAAACAGACATTGCTGAACTTAAAATAAGACAAATTTCAGTTTGTCATTACTGCTACAAGTTTGAGCGTGTTTGGTAACCGTTTCAGATGTGAAATTTCATCATTACCCCCTGCTGCTTATGCAGTTGTTAACATCGCATTAAAGGAATATGTTCGTTTGCAAAGGTCCAACAAAGGCGTTCTAGAGGTTGACATAAGCTCTGTGCGAGTCGGCAATTTAGTTAGTAAATTAGCGATTACCATTATTTCTATAGCGTCTGCACGTGCATCGCCAAAAGCGAAGAGATAATTTTGAAACAAGCAGTTTGTTAACATATTCTGTTTCTTATTGATTTCAGTGTGTCCGACATTCGCAGTCTCTTGTCCGGTACATTACGCTGAACTTAGCCCTGTCCAACCACCTTCTCACACCGTTGTGGCTCCACTTACAAGTTAACCTTCAATTATTTTCTCTAGTCTAGGTTTCAGTCTACGTCTGCATGCTCACAAAATTTTAGTTTTCTAATCTTCGTCGTTATTTTCGGTCAATTCACAGTCCCCCCCCCCCCCCAAACCCGTTTGTAATTTTCATGTGTATCCACTATGCGTAGTATATCTGTGTATCCACCATACGAGTACGTTTTGTGTATCCACAATGCGTGGTATATTTGAATATTGTGGCGAAACAAGTCGTGCAGTTTTTATAACTCTCATCCACTCTGGCAGTATCACTTCTTTTCTTCATGTTTCTCACTCGTCGTCCTATTATTTGGCATATTTTTGCCCAACATTCTTTTGCTGTGACCGCACCTCAGACGTGTTTACGTTCCGCCAGGTGAACCGTAACTATAACAGGTTAATTAGACCAGGTCAGCGGTAATACGATTATCACGTAAGTCAGTCTGGCCACCGTTGAAAGAGACGTCGGGTTGTTTGTGCAATGTGGTATCACACGAACACGCACAGAAAGCCAGATTGCTATCTAAGGAAGCCGCCTGAGGGACGGGCGAAAACACCGGTGATAACTGGATAATCGTTTCATCTGAGCCTTCTCGGTATCAATATTGCCGATAATCTGTCTGGGTCGGCAACCTTGGCGGAAAGTATTACGCCAGGAAATGAGTTCACAGATTTGTTTGTGAGTTGGCAGAAGCATTACGAAATATTGAAAGAGGTTACGCGATGGAATTTTAAAATGTAATATTTTAAAACACCCGGGGGAGAATTAAATTAAAACACCCCTACCCATATAGTCCAGAGCTTTCGGTTGGATTGGTTTGAGAGCCGGAATAAACAATTGATTTCATTAGAAATTCGTCGGAAGCACAATCTGGGATTCGAACTTAAAATGTGAGATATAATATAGCGAAATCGGAGACACAGATCAGAGACTGCATCACATCGTGAAATGAGCAAACTCCCAGAAGCCAGTGAGACATCGGACTTGGAATTCCATAATTATAAGTGACAGATCGAGTATTTGGGCAACTTTGGAACTCACAAGTAAACCCGCATATTTAAATACAAAGACTGTAAACTTAAATGACCAGGACTTTAAATATTAAGACTGGAAACCTAAGGAATTGGATCACCCGTCATAAGAGGACTACTAATATTTCCAGACCAAGTGATTCGCAGAAGACCCGTCAGATGAGTACTAACATTTCTCAGGCCAAGTGATTCGAAAGCGTATATAACCTAAAATGCTTGCGTCCATTCTAAACTGTGCGAGGAGATTGTATAACCCAATTGGGGTAAGTGTAAACATTTATTTTACAAATGTGAATTTGACATGTTTTTCTTGCTAAGTGGTTATATATGAGGCTGGCAACCTCAACCTGTGAAAATAGTATATTCATAAACCACTACAGCAAGCGCTGGTGATTTTTTCTTGCTAGTCGTACAGAAAACCGACAGCAGAGACTCCAGCTGGAGCAGTGATGAGTGATGATTACATCACGTGTGCATCAAGTGTATCATATCATTTTGTGAGATATATGTACCTTGTTACTTGTAATTCAGGCAAATCATTGCTTTTCGCGCTGTCCAAGCACATATTTTCCCATTTTAATACCCAGAAGAATATTGGTGATTTCAAATCATCTTCCTTGATTTACGCTGTGTATACTCAAGAATAATTATTCTGAGAGAATAACATTGGTGGGTGCACAGCGAGACAATACGCCTGTTAATTTGCAGAGGCATTTGTTTTTATTTTGTCTAAAAGATCGTGGTACTAAGCTATCAGACGGTTCGTAGAACAAAGCTATCAGACCGTGCAGTGTTATCATCACAGAAGGATTGACGAAACCCAGGCTGCAGGACTCACTAATACCAGCTAAGTACTTGTAAAAGGCACCAGCAAACGGACATTAACATTAAAGTTTAATTTTAAATTTAAATCCTCAAGCCACGTCTCAGTGACGAGAAATGATATTTAACTCTAAAATTCTTCATCATTTCATCACTATTTTAACTTGTTAAAACTAATTGATTATTAAATGTGTTGCACGTTATTTTAAACTAAACAATTATAGTTGATTCAGTTATTATAAGTGTGAAAGCATACGTACGAACAAGGCATTAATATATATCTACATTTAGACAGATATTTACATTTACAGAGCTAAGTTTCGCTAAATTTACACCAGCTGAGGGATTGAACGGGCTAAACCATTGCTTAATTCGCCATAAAAGGCGGAGGACCGATAATAAGTTAACAACTGTTCAGCCAATACAGCATTATTCTTGACTTCGGAAATATCTTTTGAAATTCCCTTGAGATAGAAGCGTCTTTTCTCTTATATCTACAACTCTGCCAAGAGTAATCTTGTGCGAAGGTAGACACCTTTGACGACCCATCTTAGATATTCTTCAGTTTTGGCCACTGGTGAACCACTACTGCAAAGCAGGTGAGGCAATCCGTGACAACTATGCGTGGTGTATTTGTGTATCCACTATGCGTGGTGTATTTGTGTATCCAATATGTGTGGTATATTTGTGTATCCACTATGCGTGGTATATTTGTGTATTGACTATGTGTGGTATATTTGTGTACTATGTGTGTTATATTTGTGTATTGACTATGTGTGGTATATTTGTGTATTGACTATGTATGGTATATTTGTGTATTGACTATGTGTGGTATATTTGTGCGTTGACGATGTGTGGTATATTTGTGTATTCACTATGCGTGGTATATTTGTGTATTCACTATGTATGGTATATTTGTGTATCCATTATGTGTGATATACTTGTGTATTCACTATGCGTGGTGTATTTGTGTATCCACTATGTGTGATATACTTGTGTATCCACTATGCGTGGTGTATTTGTGTATCCACTATGTGTAGCGTTGTCAAGCCCATATTTTTCTTCTGACGCATAACACCCATAGGCAGTGAGAGAAGAGGGAGAAGGAGAGAGAGAAGAAATTAACCCAGAAAACGCTGCGAGATAATGTACAGGTAAGTTGTTGTTGTTTTGATGAGATAATGTACAGGTAAGTTTTGTTGTTTTGGTTAGATAATGTACAGGTAAGTTGTTGTTTTGATGAGATAATGTACAGGTACGTTGTTGTTGTTTTGATGAGATAATGTACAGGTAAGTTGTTGTTGTTTTGATGAGATAATGTACAGGTAAGTTGTTGTTGTTTTGATGAGATAATGTACAGTTAAGTTGTTGTTGTTTTGATGAGATAATGTACAGGTAAGTTGTTGTTGTTTTGATGAGATAATGTACAGGTAAGTTGTTGTTGTTTTGATGAGATAATGTACAGGTAAGTTGTTGTTGTTTTGATGAGATAATGTACAGGTAAGTTGTTGCTGTTTTGATGAGATAATGTACAGGTAAGTTGTTGTTTTGATGAGATAATGTACAGGTAAGTTGTTGTTGTTTTGATGAGATAATGTACAGGTAAAAGTTAGGAGAGTTCCATACAATATAAATTTACCTATGCCACACTGAGCGTCCTCTCGCGGCACAGTTACCGGATTCTGGGAAACAAACCTGGTAGCATCTCGCTCCAGTCTACCTAGCTGTAAATGGGTACCTGACTGCTCGTGAGTTAAGGAAGACGAGGAAGGAAACTGGTCACACCACCACATAAAAAACGGGACCTTGCACCTTGAAGTCTGTAACCCTTCACAGCAATTTCTACTGTGGGGCACCCTACAAACATGACAATCAAGAAGTCAAAAGACTGTCATAAATGGGTGCTGGCCTAAAACAGAAGGTTTGAAATGGTGTGATAAGATCACCAATGTGGTACTGATAACAACTAACAGACAAAAGCCAGTTAAACAAAGGTTTAAGACGCTGGCGTTAGACATGAGACACATTTAGGAAATCTGTTGATAGCATTGCAGGCTAGTCCTTGTTCTGGAATCGCCAAGGGAAGAGAGGCAGACACAGACCACAAACCAAATGGAGAAAGGAGCTTGAGATAGACATGTTGGAGTAAAAAAATACATGGAACGGCCCTGAACGGATGGCACATGTCAGGAATGTATGTGTTTAACACCTATGTGGCACATGTCAAGAATGTATGTGTTTAACACCTATGTGGCACATGTCAGGAATGTATGTGTTTAACACCTTTGTGGCACATGTCAAGAATGTATGTGTTTAACACCTATGTGGCACATGTCAGGAATGTATGTGTTTAACACCTTTGTGGCACATGTCAAGAATGTATGTGTTTAACACCTATGTGGCACATGTCAGGAATGTATGTGTTTAACACCTATGTGGCACATGTCAGGAATGTATGTGTTTAACACCTATGTGGCACATGTCAGGAATGTATGTGTTTAACACCTATGTGGCAAATGTCAGGAATGTATGTGTTTAACATCTATGTGGCACATGTCAGGAATGTATGTGTTTAACACCTATGTGGCACATGTCAAGAATGTATGTGTTTAACACCTATGTGGCACATGTCAGGAATGTATGTGTTTAACACCTATGTGGGACATGTCAGGAATGTATGTCTTTAACACCTATGTGGCACATGTCAGGAATGTATGTCTTTAACACCTATGTGGCACATGTCAGGAATGTATGTGTTTAACATCTATGTGGCACATGTCAGGAATGTATGTGTTTAACACCTATGTGGCACATGTCAGGAATGTATGTGTTTAACCCCTATGTGGCACATGTCAGGAATGTATGTGTTTAACACCTATGTTCCTCAGGCAGCTGAAGGGTAATACAGGAATGAATGCCATCCTCTTTTCATTTTCTTTTCCCTTAGCCTCCACCATCCCTGACATAATTCTTCCAGCCTCCCAAAAAGTGACATATTCCTTGTAAATACATGATGGAAAGCCTAATTAAGATTCCAAGCAGAGACACCTGACATCATAAAGCCTTTAATACATTCCAGCGTATCTCTCTCTCTCTCTCTCTCTCTCTCTCTCTCTCTCTCTCTCTCTCTCTCTCTCTCTCTCTCTCTCTCTCTCTCTCTCTCTCTCTCGGTGTTGCTAGAAGGGCTGTCGGGGGGTCGGAGTCGCTCGTTTTATTTTAGTGCAGTCGGTAAAAAAATGTCCGATCTCCGACTCCGAATTTTATGACATTAGACTAGTTAAATAAAAACGGTAGTCGGAGTTTAAAATTTGTGGAGTCGATTTTGGCTAACTCTGGTTACTAGTCGTCATAAAAATGCAAACGATTATATCACCTGTCTCTCCTTTAACATTATATCGTCCTTAAAAATTTTTTTTTTCTTCTTTAATTCTTAACCTATAGTTCTGTTTTGGGGAATAATTTGAAAAGTACTAATCTGACATATACTAAACAAAGACAGAAAGAACGTATTTCCGCTGGATTTTGTGCCCTATATATGTACCTCTCTTTCTCCTTCCCCGAATCCTGTATTTTAAGCAAAGATTAAAGAAATATTTACTTTTCAATTATTTTATTAGTTGTGTTTTGTTTCGTGGTTTTTATTTGAGGACAAATGTTCTGTTTAGTTTGTCAGCGCTCTTTTAACTGCCACATTTTTCATAAATTAGGAGATCTAACCAAAAAAAATTCGTTTATAAAGTATAAACCCAACCTCGGATTTACTCTTAGTTTGCCAAGAAAACCAGATAACCTTGCTGTTACGTATACTAACCACGCAGAACCCACAACAGCAAACATCAGAAGTTACTGCGCATACTTACATGTCAGTAAGTGCTGTATACAGTAAGAATGACCGGTTGGCCAAGACATGCATGGCTGAGTTGCTAAGCAACCTGAAAAACAGGAAAGTAAACAACATGGTTAACACTAAAACGTATTAGTGGTTAATAAGTGAAACAACATGGTTATTACTGAATCGTGACCCAAATGGACCCGCCACACTTATAGGAGGTACAAATGCCCGAAACACACACACACAGCACAAGGAAACGCGGCGGTCTTGCTTTGAAGTTTGAAGAAGGCGGAAAAATGTGAATTACGTTTAGCCGGACGGTATTGAAGAAGGTAGGAAATAGCGAATATAGGAATGGCCGACTTTAAAAGTTTGCATTTACAGGAAATTAAATTTAAAGCTACAAGAGAACGGTTGGAATACATTTAAATAATAATAATTTACCAAATGAGATAAACTATAAATGATATCCAAAAGGATATTATTCAAATATAAATAGTTTTAAAAATAATTAACATTTTTCATCGTCATTACCTCTGCTAAAAGTTAGCTAATAATCTTTAAAAATTTATTATAACTACATGCCTAAACGGATTTTGAAAAAAACTTAGAATGAAAGCCTCATATGGGGAAAATGAAAGGATACATAGGAAAGAAGGAAGGATATGTGTATAGTGAAAAGAAGAGAAAACAAGTACAGAAAAAGCACAGATCGCCTCAAACCAGGAGATAAAACGAAAATTTTATCGGACTTCAGTAGGTGCTTTCTCGTACGGGAGAGAAGCCCAAATATAAGGACAGAGCGGCACGTTGAAAATCACACACACCAAATCCAGAAGCCAGAGTGAGAAACTGAAAGACAGTATCTGCAAGAAAAGTTCTTTTTTCACGCTGCATGCAGGGCAGATTAACTTCAACTAATACAGCCTCACCGTGAGCTTATTAATCCTAAGAGGGTATGTAAGTTTATTAAAGATATATGTATGACTAATATCATTTTATTTCAGATTTTATTTACGATTTAATTGTATCAGACATAATAAAGAGGGAATGACGCTAACCAGAGATAACCCCACCGGCATTGTCAGGAAGCATAACCATTAATTGGTTAGCCAAATATATTATGGCTAGTTCTTGCCTGGAAGCTTACGACATACCAGCAAGTACATAAGAGGAAGGCAAAGGTTATATCTTACCCATGTATCATAACGTGTGATTTATTCACGTATTTTGTTAATTCTGCACAGTGGACAGTATCTTATCATGCTATCTCTGTAACATACTACCATGAATCATTCATTTATATACAAACACTGAAGACATGGTCGCCTCATGAACAGCAGTGGGTGGTGAGATTGTTGGAACACCATGGCCACCTATTACCTTTTGTTCCAGGTTTTTATGATCGAGTTTTATGATCATTCCTGATCAAGCTCATGTTCGAGTTTAACTAAAGACTTGAGGACCGTTGATCCTGCTAACTGAAGCCTAGAGGTCAACCAATCTTCAACACCTTAGTCCCCCGTAGTTACAGGGAGGGCTGAAGGAAATTCTTCCTGATCATCAGTGTGTCTCAGGAACCTCGAACAAATACCAGATGAGTTTATGTGTTATTCAATCCAACAAATCCTGTGAGCAGTTTCTAAAACGACTGTCGATGATGAGAACTAGATAGCAAGATATATCAAAATTATACTGTGACAGACTGTTCTAAATTCATTGGAAGATTCATCCAAAATTTTTTTACTATTATTTATTTTAATTTGTAACTATAAATAATGATACATTTTACCATCTTCCAATACCCATTTCTCATTACAAGAATATATAGATGTACATAATAAATTATGAAATTGTACTCATTTGACTTGGTAAATTTTTAACTGTTAAATGTTGAGTTACTTTTTCTAATTTAATTATATTATCACATAGGGTTACTATAGCGAAAGTGGCAACGTATACTTCTGAAGCCTAAATCTATTGTCCAGCTCAGAGTATTCACAGCTGTAACTCAATTGTGATACCAGTGTACTTCTCGGGCACTGGAACTTCATACTTTCTGGAGAGAGATTCTACTTCTTCTCTACCACTATGATCATACTAGGAAAACCTTTCGCTACATTGGGGGCTCTTTTGTGGGATATTATTTTTTATCCTGAGCCACTATCTATGTATTCGTCTATCTTGAGCCACAAAATAGTTTGTAAAAATAAATTTTTTTGAAAAATTCTAAAAACTTAGAAATTTTTTCGTAATAATAGTACCATTGAGTACGAAGTAAATAGGAGACGCTCACAAGGTTTTAAGGATTTGTCTTGTTCAAAGTAATTAATTGATTTTAATTAAATTAGTTGGTTAGTGTAGATAAAATTATATACCCTCTGGTAAGTAAGCATCATGGCTGATATGGTGAAGTTTCGATCTGCAATCATGCAGGAGGGAAAGGACGTTGAATTGACAGGTGATGCTCTTATCCAGTATGTCGCAACTGAAGTGGGCAAATATTTGGATAGAGAGGACAAAAGTTTGGAAGCTGAAAGAGAAGTCAAAAGACTGGAAGCAGAAAGAAGACTAATAATGGAAGCAGAGGATAGGAAATTGCAAGCAGAGAGAGAAGCCAAAAGATTAGAAGCAGAAAGAGAAGCCAAAAGATTTGAAGTTGAGGCCAAAGCTGAAGAAAGAAGGTTACAAAGAGCTCATGAGTTAAGTTTAAAGGAACTTGAACTCCAGGGAGCAGCTAGCAATCATGGTGCTAGCTCACCTCACTCAGAGAGTAGCTCCAACCACAGCACGGCAAATGGAGCCATGAGTTTCCACCTGGATCCATTTACCGAAAAGGAAGACGCTATTGAGTCGTACCTTGACAGATATGAGAGATTGGCCTCTACCTATGGATTGGAAAAGGAAAAATGGAGCCTTAAACTATCTCAGGGGTTGAGGGGAGATTCATACGATGTTTATTTAAAACTCTCAAATGAAGACCAGGAAAATTATGAAATCTTAAAACAAGCTTTACTGGTCAGTACCTGAAAAGAATTCTGAATCTTATAGAAAGAGATTCCGAACTGCTAAGCTACTTCCAGGAGAAAACTATCATCAGTTTTCTGCCAGATTGGAAACATATCTGACAAAATGGATTAGCTTAGGAAAATGTCAAGATATAAAAGAAATGGTCATGATGGAACAACTGAGAGAGTTCATGCCTCAAGAAATGAGACAATTTCTTATGGAGCAAGGAGCAGAGAGATTGGAAGATATTTTAACCATGGCTGAGAGATATCAAGCAGCTCAGTCAGAAGTATCAGGAAATAAGAAGAAGCAGGGTGAGAACTTCAAACCTTCACAAAACTATACCAACTTTGAACATAGGGACAATTCCAACCAGAACAAACACAGAACTGATTATAAAGACAAAAACCCTCTAGAATCAGATAATAAACCTTCAAGAAAGGAAGGAAAGTGGTGTAAATCTTGCCAAATGAGTAACCACAATACTGCGGAATGCAGACGGAAAAACCCTCCTCATCACGCTGCATGCCTTACAACAGGGAAGTAGACAGGAAGGACCTGGCAGATAGTCAGAAAGACCTTCATCATCCCCTGTCTGTGAGGAAGTGACCTTGAATGGCACCCAAGTACTGTGCTTATATGATACAGGCTTGGACTTTGACTCAGTAGTGTGCTCTTCTCGGGTGAGTCCTGAACAGATAACCACAGAAACCGTGGAAATCAGAGGACCAGTCAAGGGAGCAGGAACCATGACACTGCCCATAGCCCGAATCAACATAAGATCTCGCTATGTGGAAGGAGAGATCAAAGCAGCAGTGATGGACAACCCTATTTACCCATTAATACTGGGATGTAGATATGTCTTTCTAGGAGAACCTATAAGACCCATAGTGATGGCAACAGTCCAGACCAGGGCAAGCTCTAAGAAAGAGGAGGACACTATCATCAATACTCATGCTGAAGAGATGAGAAAGACTCAAACTGCTGACAGTACATTGAAGCCTTGCTTTGGCAAATTACCTAAAAGCCATAACCCTCCAAAGAAACTTGTATATGAAAAATGGCCTACTATATAGAAAAGCTGGAACAGAACCTAAAGGACATGGACAGCTTGTAGTGCCAAAATCATATAGGGAGCAGGTTATGAAGCTAGGACATGATATACCCTTCAGTGGACATATGGGAATAGGGGCCACTGGACAACGGATAGCCTGTCACTACTTTTGGCCAGGGATCACAGAGGACATAAAGAGGTATGTGAGATCCTGTCCAGAATGCCAAAGAGTAGCTCCTAAACATAGGACTGCACCAGCAGCACTGGGAGAAATGCCCATTACGGGAACGCCTTTGAACGTGTTGCCGTGGATATTGTTGGACCCCTCAGTAGGACCAAGAAGAGAAATGCATATATCTTAACATTGGTCGATACTTGCTCTATGTGGGGAGAGGCAGTAGCAATGTCATCGATAGATCCGAAACATGTGGCAGAGGCCCTGTTAACAATATTCACCCGATTAGGTTTCCCACATCAAATATTGACTGACAATGGTTCTCAGTTTAGGGGAAAGCTAACACAAGAAGTATTCAGGATATTTCAAGCTAGACATTATCACTGTAGCCCGTACCACGCCCAAGGGAATGGTCAAGTAGAGCTTTTCAATGGCACGCTCATTTTAATCCAAACCTTAGAAAGTTGGCTAGTGAGAAACCTGAAGCTTGGGATACATACTTACCCTCTGCACTGTTTGCATATAGGGAAGTCCCACATAACTCCACAGGATTGGCTCCAGCTACATTGTTGTTTGGACGACCAATCAAAGGTCCACTGGAAGCATTGTTGCGGACATGGACTAATGAAAAAGCAGAAGAAACCGTGACTTCTTCATACCAATACGTCAACGAGTTGACATCTCGATTGAAAACAAGTTGGAAACTGGCAAATGATAACTTGAGACAGGCAAGGAGGAAGCAGGCTGCTTACTACAATAAAAAAGCAAAAGATAGGGAACTTGAGGTGGGAGAAAAAGTTCTGTTACTGTTGCCCAGCAGCAATAATAAATTGCAAATTAGATGGCAGGGTCCCTACGTCATATTGGAAAAACTTTCCAGGACCAATTATAAGATTGACAAGAAAGGAAAGGAGAAGGTGTATCATGTCAATCTTCTTAAAAAGTATTATGACAGGGAAGCATCAGAAGTTGCACATATCATGACCCTAGCCATTGCAACAGAAATGCAGGATGAACGAATTTCCTCCATGGAATACCCCCTAACTACTACAGAAAGTTATGCTCAGGTTAATGTGAGTGAACATTTAACTCTTGAGCAGAGGAAAAAAATTGAGGAGGTGTTAGAAGTCCATGTTGATGTACTCACAGATAAGCCGGGGTGTACTAATCTGTTAGAGTATGACATGACGATTACTGACCCTACCCCAGTTTGTATGTGGACATACCCTAAACCTTATGCGAAAGGACAAGCACTCAAGGATGAGATTGACTATCTCTTAAAAGAGAAAATTATTTCAAAGTCTGAATCTCCCTACAGCTCAAGTGTGGTGCTATTAAGGAAGCCTAGTGGTGAACACGGGTTATGCATTGACTATAGGAAACTAAATGCTATCACTGAATCTCAGATAGACCCATTACCTGACACCAATCAGTTGTTTGCTACATTGAGTAAGGCTCGGTATTTTTCAAAAGTAGATCTAAGCAAGGAATACTACCAAATACCAGTGAAACCAGAAGTTAGGAAACTGTTAGCCTTTAGTACACCGGATGGACATTACGAGTTCAATGTACTCCCATTTGGTTTAAAGAATGCTCCAAGTATCTTCTCCAGAATGATGAGGAAATTGTTGGAACCATTACAAAATCCTCATATCACCAACTTCATGGATGATATTCTGATTGCTACCACTACATTCGAGGAACACATAGTAGCGCTTTCCATGTTGTTAGATAGACTGGGAGAAACGGGATTGACAGCACATCCAACTAAGTGTCATATTGGATGTGAGGAATTGGAATCTCTAGGTCACACTATCTCTACAGGGCAAATGTCTCCTGACACAAAGAATGTAGAGAAAATGAGAAAAGCACCAATACCACAAACTAAGAAGGATGTTTTCTTCATTTTTCTCTTCCTCTCACTCATCGCTATTATTTGGCATATTTTTTGCCCTTTCATTCATTATTTTCCTCTCTACGTTGGATCAGTAGGGTGAAGACTCTAACACTCTACAGAAGTATCTGCTATGGACCGTTTTATCTTGTTTACCACTCCTCAGACGTATTTACGTTCCGCCAGGTGAACTGGAGTATTATCGTAACAATACCCAGTCATTATCACCGGTCAGCGAGCGAGATTCTTATCTTGAAAAGACGGTCTTGCCCGATCAACATCTATAGAAGCCAATATTGTCTGTCTGAGATAGCCGTCTCAGATGGGCAGATTACACAGGTGGTAGATGCGTTAATCGTTTCACGGGATCATCCCTGCGCGTGATTATCACGGTAATCTGTCTGGAGAGACAATATTGGCGATAGGTAGCATCTGGACATCAAATGAGTTCACAGAAAGTGTTTATGAGTTGTGCACAAGATACTGGCGGAAGTCTGACGCAACGATATAAAGAGGTCACGCGAAGAAAATAAAATTTAATATTTTGGAACATGTGAGGGTATTTTTAGAATTTGAAGCACCCCAACCCACGTAGCGCTTGAGAGATTTGATTGGTTTGATTGGTTTGATTTGAGAGCCGGAATATACAATGAATTCCATTGGAAAATTAAGCGGAAACACAGCTGGAATTGGAACTTGGAAACTGGAAATATAATGTAACAAAGTCGGAGTCACAGCACACACTGCAGCGCAAACGTCAGACTAGCGACCCCTAAAAGCCAGAAAGAAAAAGGAGACATTGGACTTAGAAATTCCACAACTATAAGTAACAGATCGAGGATTGGGCAACTTAGGAATTTAGAAGTAAACCCGCATTTTTAATACAAGACTGGAAACTTAGGAATTTGATCACAAGTCAAAGAGGAATTAAACAAAAGTTTTCAGGCCCAATGATTTCGCAGAACGCCCGCCGTCAGAGGAATTAACTCTAATTTCCCAGACCAAGTCATAGAGGAATTAAACAAAAGTTTTCCCAGGCCAGTGATTTCGCAGAACACCCGCCGTCAGAGGAATTAACTCTAATTTCCAGACCTAAGTGATTCGAAGCATCTAATACAGAGCTGTGTCCAGTCTAAATATGTGCAAGGAGATTGTGTACTCCCAACATTTTGGGGTAAGTGTAAACAATTTATTTACAAATGTGAAATTTGACGTGTTTCTTGCTTAGTGGTTATAAATGAGGCTGGCAACCTCAACTTATGAAAAGAGTATATTCATGAACCACTACAGCAAGTGCTGGTGATTGTTTCTTGCTAGTCGTGCGGGAAACCCGACAGCAGAGGTGACTCCAGTCTCTGGCTGGAGCAGTGATGAGTGATGATTACATCATATGTGCCTCAAGTGTAGCATATCACTTTGTGAGATTTATGTAACTTGTTAATGTTAATTCAGGCACAAATCATTATTCACGCTGCCCAGACACATTTCCTAGTTAAAACACAATATTCATTGAGCTACGTTATATGCTCAAGAATTTAGTTCTTCTGATAGATTAACATTGGTGGGTGGACAACGGAAGAGTGAGCCTGTCTGAATGCTTCAACCAAATGTACTTAGCAGAGGCATTTGTTTCCTATTTTTTCCAATAATTCGTGAACGAAGCTAGATGTGAGTGAAACGCATGGAATTAACACCAACCGCCTAAATCGGGCAAGTTGGGTGAAGAAGTGCCCTCATCACCAAGCAGTGACGAAAATCACAGCTGCAGGACTCACCTAAAAGTTAAGTGCTTATAAAAAGGCATCAGCAAAAAGGACATAATTTTTCTGAACTATATCCTCACCCTAAATCTCTTTGAAGAGAAAATTTGATTCCAATATAAAAGTCACAAGCAGGTTATTTATTTTAAACTGTTAATACTAATTCATTATTAAAATTGTTACATGTTGGTTTAAAACTAAACAATCATAGTCGCTTCAGTTTTTTATATGTGTCGTGGTTGAGTTAAAGTGTAAGAGTATTTGTCGAGTTGGACAATAGTAGTGAAATCGACAATGATAGTGGACTGGCAGAGTTATAGATTACACATAGATAAGGTATAAATAGGAGGTAAACTTGAGACAAACCTGGTAGAAGAAGACAAAAAGTTATCTCTCTCTCCAAGCCTCAACACACTTATATAGTCTAAGCACCGCCTGCTCTCCCTCTTTTCTCTGGTTATACATAGAGACTATAGTAAAGAGCTTGAAAATGTTAATTATGGATGAAAGGGTCGTGAACAGCGCATTAGTAAATGAGTAAAATTTATTAAAGAAGAAATGTATGAAAATAATGCATATCAGCACAAACAACATAAATTTTACAGCAATAATCACAAATATGCAAATACACACCAACGAACACACAGACCACCAACATAAAACCTGTAGAACACAGAGAGATAAATAAATAGAGTGTCAGTCTGTCCGCTTTCGTGGGACCAAATACGCTAGCTCCAGAAAGTGTCTTACGTGTAGATATCCTTCAAGGTGATGGAATAACATACATAACTTTCCTGTAGGTGCTAATCGTTGGTGACCCCTAATTGCGCGAGGGGGACTGGAAGACTCTGTCTATCTCCGGCTGACCGCTCATAAGTGCGAGGTTTTACATAACCCAGAAATACACACAAGACGAAGTTACTTGAGGACAAGGGATCCCATGCGCTCTTATCCGGCGCTAGAATTTTTCTTGCGTACTTGGTAGTAAATCCGGTTTGGACTGGCTTGACTGTGATTTGACTGAGTGCTCCGTTTAAGCACACAAAGACTGGTGATTCAGATTCTGCTATAGACGCTGGGCTGATAGATATGCTGGAAGCCGCACTGCTCTGACTGGCGATCAAGAGGCGAGTAAGAAGCTATTACTGCAACAGATGATTTCCCAGAGTTTCCTATGGCTCGTTACACCGTGAGTGAGCTTATTTTCCCGTTAGAGAGAAAGGCGTTGACAACAGGGTTTTGTTTCAGGTATTGGGGGTGACACCTCGTGAATGCTAGGTGTTATTCAGAAACCCTCTAGATCGAAGAGAATGTGACGTTCTTCGCCTGACTGGAGTCTTGCTCTAGCAATTCGGTATCCCTGAAAACCCGAGAAATGCCGAGAACATAGGCAAATAACATTTAGTTCTGTGTTATCGTCTGCCTTATTCTCATTATGGTCATCCTGAGCAGGAAATATTTTACGGGTGTGTCTGACTTATTAAATCTATCAAATTTTATAGTCTACAATTCACGCTACCCGAACACCTGGCATGGCTTGTTTCTACAGATGTTCGGCGTATAACGTAATATTTAGTAAGACCAATGAGATTCTAGAGACTACATCAGAGACACCAACAGCGACAAAGTTTCCCAGATAGACAATACATAATATTATGATTTCTAACTCGTCTAAGGGGCAAAACCACAGAGACCAACCGAGGGTTTTATCTCCCCCCCCCCCCTGAATCGGAGATCAAAACCTGTTCCCCAGCCTCAAAGGGTACCAGCCGCTAGCGGGCCGTTTCTTCACAGAACCCCTCTCGGCTCGTGATCAAACACTTTAAGCGCAAGAGACATTCCTCTGGTCAGACAAACCAGGTGCGCTTAGGTAAGATTATCGTTAGCTAACCGCTGCTGGCCAGTGGGGAATTAGTTCTGAAGGCCAGAATGTAAACAAACCGCGGGGTGGGGTCTGCGAAAGGGAAAAATGGGCCACGCAGGTAGAATCGGAAAGAAAAGAAAATACAAAATGTCGAGGAAACCAGAACATTAAAAGAGTAATAAAATTGGGACGTGATGGTAAAATAAATTATCAGTCACCGTCACAATATGTATGAAAGTAAACGTAGGAGTTAGAATATTTTATATATATATATATATATATATATATATATATATATATATATATATATATATATATATATATATATATATATATATATATATATATATATATATATATATATATATATATATATATATATATATATATATATACGAGGGGCGTTCAGAAAGTAATGCACCACATCGTTTTTCTCAGGAGCTGTTTATTCAAAAAGCATGAAATTTATACACAATATACATGGATATGTCATGTAAACATCGGTATTATTCAACATAATCCCCATCAACTTGTACGGCTTTATGCCAGCGCGAAACAAGTGCATGTATTTCTAGCCCGTACCAGATTTTGTCTTGATCATGTAGCCATTTCTTCGCTGCATGAATCACTCCTTCAACATCTTCAAACCTTATCCCACGGAGTGCATCTTTAAGTGGACCAAATAGATGAAAATCAGAGGGTGCCAAATCGGGACTATAGGGTGGATGGGGTAGTACAGTCCAACCCAATTTGGTGATTGCTTCCAGTGTTGCCAGACTTGTGTGAGGGCGCGCATTGTCGTGAAGGAGAAGCAGGTCTGCTGGATTCTTGTGCGGCCGAACTCTACGAAAACGTTGATTGAGTTTTTTCAATGTCTTGATGTAAGCCTGCGAATTGATTGTCTCTCCTCTTGGCATAACGTCCACAAGAATCCCGCCTTCAATGTCCCAAAAGACAGTGATCATGATCTTTCCAGCTGATGGAATTGTCTTGAATTTCTTTCTTCTTGGTGATTGCGAATGATGCCACTCCATTGACTGTCTTTTTGTCTCAGGTTCAAAATGATGTGCCCAGGTTTCGTCACCTGTAACGATCTTAACCAAAATGTTCTCTCTATCAGCACTGAAACGCTCCAACAATTCAGAAGAAATTGCTTTCCTTTGCAATCGGTGGTCATTTGTGAGACTTCGAGGAACCCATTGTTGCTGTCATTTTCGACAGAGTCATCTGTCAAGTTATTTGCCTATGTTTTATCATAAGTATAATTGTGTCTTTACCTGCGATGTCAGGTTGATTAGGGGTTGTCTTCCCTTGTTTATTCATTCATTGTGTTTTGACCTTTAGGGTTAAAGGTTGACAGTTCGGGCGTAGGCCTATGGGAAGGTTTTTTAAGCGGGAGAGAGATATACTTCCGGCAAGCCGGGAAGGTCCTGTTTTTCTGAAGGGACCAAGAGTCCATTGTTTTTCGGGGAGAATCTTCGAAGTAACTGCTATGGCAGTTTTCCCCAGTGAATCTCTGTGCGTCGGGATGACGACAGAATTCCTTGTTATGTTCTGAGGATTCATTTTCCAGGTAATACCGACCTTTATGCATTACTACGCTTTTCGGTGGCAGAACATGTAAAAGGATTACTTAGTGTGAACTGCAGCTCACCGATCCTATATATTTCAGAACTTATATATTTGTGCTCGAGGTAGCCATCCAAGACTGTTAGTCTTTATATTGTCCAGAAATCCAGTGACGAAGATATATTGTGGGAACCGCAGATTGGCGGGATTTATGTCTACAATAAGCATTACTGCAGGGTTGATGATAACCTATTTAACAGAAGTACACAGCCGACGTCAGAACGAGGCCTGTGCTTTCGGCTATTATACTACAGCCTGATAATGTGCAATTGGCGGGGAATGCCAAGTTGCACCTATGTGTCAAAGTGACTAAGGCATCTGACGCGTTTAGTCAGAGATGCCAAGGGCGACGCTACGAACTGTCATTATTGAAGAACTTTGCTATTGACCATGCACGTCTACTCTGATGTTTACCTTTTTGAATGCCAAATGTATACCTATCGATTTCCGGTCAGCATGACCTTGTTACACTGACTGTTCCTGTTGATACTATGTGTGTTCTCGTCAATAAATGTCTTGAAACATGCCTGCAGTGTCCAAGCATCCTTGACTACTGCATGTGAGAGTATGGGTTGCAGGGTCTTCATATATACGAGCCTAAACACATTCGCGCCTTCATTCGCACCCACACTCAGTTCATCATACGCTCGCACTACACATCTAACAACAAGTATACTGTCTTGGGCCAGTGATCACCTCAACAAGAGAAAAAGACAGTTACACCCATCTTTCGCAAACCTTAGAAAATCCGAGAGTTTTTATAACTGCATTTGCACTACCAATGCTGACTGACAGCTGTAAGGCCAATTGTTGAGTAGTGATTCGCCTATCAGTAAGAATAATGCCCTCAGCGCATTTCAACATTTCTGCGTTGGTGGCTGTTGCAGGACGTCCACAGCGCGGCCGATCAAGCAGCTCCGTATCTCCACTTCCTGATTCTTTGATTCTCTGAACCCAGCGACTGACTGTACTCCTGTCGACTGCAAAACTTCCATACACATGACATAGACGCTTGTGAATATTCACAACAGTTTCCTTCTCTGCAACGAGAAATTCTATCACAATTCACTGTTTATAACGCAAGTTGCTAACACGCGCCATTTCAACGGTTTAAGGCAGCCGTATTATTTGGCCGGTTGCGGTGCAATTTGGTGCTCACAATTGGCACGTGCGATATTTGAAGTGTGCAAAATGTCATGCTTCTATCTTCATTATTAGCTGAGAAAAACGATGTGGTGTATTACTTTCTGAACGCCCCTTGTATATATATAAACCTGGACATATATTTACCTCTAAACAGAGCTATAACTTATAAGAGGAATTTAGTTGGATTACACTAACTGGGCGCTTGAACGAGCTAAACCATTGCTTAAATCCTTCACAAAAGGCGACGCACCAGATATAATGCGTTAACAATTGTGCAGCCGAATGCAACATTGTTCGTGACTTCTGGAAATATCTTGTGAAATATCCTTTAAGGTAGAAATGTCATTAACCTTCTATCTACATCTCTGCCAAGAGTAATCTTGCGCGCAGGTAGATACCTTGGAAGCCAATATTGGATACTCTTGAGTATTGGCCATTGTTGGACCACTACTGCAAAGCAGGGGAGGCAATCCGTGACAACGTATTACCTAACTATGACGTCATGTTGTTGGCTGGTGACGTCGAGATGTCAGTACTCAGTCCGATGTATCATCATTTATCATGCCAATTTATCCTCCTTACCAAGCATACACCCACAACTACAGCTCTTCTCCTTACAGCCACAACTACAGCTCTTCTCCTTACAGAAAGTTTGCATCAAATCCATTCATGTTCTCTCGCAGCAGTGGTTTCTGTAGCAATGTGTTATACATGATGAGATTGGCAGCCTCATGCACAACCTTATATTAGTCGCCTCTTACGACATGCTTCAGACAATAGTAACTTTATTCTTTATCTGTCTCTGCCGAGACACCCCTACACCCCGGGAACTACACGGGGTTTCTTCTGTACCAAATAATGTCAGAACTGTGGACGTCATTTTGACAGATACAGAAAATAAGTCATTCCAACCGTGGCAAAGGAAAAAGCTAGAAGAGAACAAAAAGTAGACGAGAAGTGCGAAGAAGAAAAATAAAACATACAGAAGACATGCAAGAATGCAGCTGTTACTATCAGAGTGGAAAGACATCAGTGCAAGAAACCTATCCTAGCCGAGAAACACCAACAACTACAGCAGACGACGGTGAAGTCACAGTCAGATCTTCTAATGCTTATCGACAACACTTACATTAATTTCCATTGATGATGAAGACACGCGGCGACAGCAATGGTAGGTTTCACTGACTAAAACTGACATCAAAACATTCACAGAACATGATTTGTTGTTGTTGTTGTTTCTTGTTCTTTCTCTAGCGTTCCAAACAACAAATCTTCACAACATCTTTATGTGATTAAGGTGAAACCATTAGTTCGGCAAAGAATTCCCACCTCTCCCCTTACATTAAAAAAAAAACACAAACAAAAACAAATCGCACTGGTGTAGTGCAAACTTCGCTGCTGTAATTTGATTAGAGAGGATCCTAATGGCGATGGACAGAAGAAATATGGAATCCCAGTGTTGATTTTTAAAAAAAATTCCGGATACGACAAATGTACATTTTGATTGAAGTCAGCTGTGCAACTGTCCTTTCTTCTGCAGTTATGAGTGTGACAAGTTGGTACATCTTGACAAGGCATCCATGAAACCATTCTGTTATCTATCCAACTATCTAGCTATTCATCATTCCAATATCGCTGTCTGTCGGGTCTGTACCAGTGGCGTATCCTGGTAATGCGAGCTAGGCGTGCTGCTACTTAAAATGAATATGTACGCCTACTATTTAACTTCTTCCCCTCTTAATTTAAAAACCAACTATATTCAATTACACAACGATAGTTATTAGGGGTATATGTCAATTATCTCCGAAATACTAATTAACTTACAACTTGAAACTCACTGTCACTGTAAATAATCTGCATTCCCGGCAACTAACAAAAATTAATCACAAAAAACACTGGACGGACACAGCCGATTTTTACAACTCGAGAGCTGCAAGGCCACCGCACGCATGTTCGTATTGTATTGACGTATCTGGCCATGATCCCGATCCCACACAAACCAATTTTCAGACGTGAATCCGAAAGGTCCACCACGCATTGTGACGGAATTACCCGAGAAACTTCGGGCGATTGTAACCAACCAATAAAAACTGCCCTTTAAAACGCGTCTGGGAAACTGAAACTAGATATACTCGTAGATTCTATGCGGGAAAATCCGTTATCCTGATGCGTGCGGTCCGAAAGCAGAACTTTAGAAGAGAAATATTTTATAGAATAATAAATTAAATTTTTATTTTCCTTCGGGCATAGGTGTGCGCAGCACGCACAGCACACATAGAGAATACGCCACTGGTCTGTACATTTGTTTGTTTGTCAGTAAGTCCGTTCGTTGTAGTATATCTTTGGTTCTATGAGACAAACGCATGTGTTATGGATGGACATTTGACATGTGAATACATTTAAAGTGTATTTAAAACAAAATAACTGTTTACTTAACTTTTTGTTTCCTTAACGCATGCCCTTTTCAGCCTTAGCCAATTTATTTACGATCATCGCGACAAAGATTCAAATCCTGGTACCGCCACGCTACAGTCTATACAGCTGTAAATGGGTACCTGTCTCTGCACTACAGCAAAGTAAGGCAAAGACTGCGAGGAAGAGAATGGTTGACATCAATTAATAAAGCTTGACCTAATATTGTGAAGCGATACCTGATATTTTCTCTCTGCCTTCTTCAGCTTCTCTATCCAAGTCTTTTCATGTTTTTACCATGTTTTCAAGCTCTAATTTGTTCATCACTGCCCTCCCTTAAGGCAGTATCTACCAGGGGACTGTATTAATCTCTTTAATTTAGTTATAACCAGGACGAGATTCTGTCATTTTATGTGTGTGTTGTATGCATGCGTTGTAAAATGTATTATATGTTGAATATAAATATTTTATATATGTGAATGTTGTACAGTATATATGTATGGATGTGTTACAATCCAATGTATGTGCCCCGTAATCGTGTCGTTAGTCTGGGAGTGGCATATGCAAACAATTGATGGTACAAGATCTCTTAAGGCTCGTGTGTTTATTTTACACGGTTTCATTGCTTAAAAGCCAAAAAAAAAAAAAATTCAAAAGAGTTATGGCAGAAAATGAAGATCTCCAGACAATGTAATAAAAGAAACTGACATTTGAACAAGAGAGTGCACATGAAAAGAAACATGATAATGAAGGGCAGGCGGGAACAAAAGATGGTGAGACTATAATAAAAGACGAGAGATGAAATACCAAAAGGAAAGGAAGTAATAAGAAAATAAAAATTGTATGGAGAAATAAAACAAAATGTAAACACACAAATGTGTTTTAGAAGGTAAACCTAAAGGTAATCTCAAGGCAGATACTGCGTAGGGGAGTGAACTTTTACAGACTTAACTATATTAGATCCAAGTTTACGAGGTGTTGTGACCAGTTCCCTTCCTCGTTGCCTTTGTTTTAGAAAACCAGAGTCAGGTACCCATTTACAGCTGGGAAGACTGGAGCGTGATGCTAACCACGTTTCAAATCCAGCACCTGGTAACTATACCGGGAGAGGTAAGGACTCTAACCACTTTACTAATCGGACGCTTATAACAAATGTACACTATATAAAAATTCTATGACAGGTCAAAACAAAAACGGCAGTGTAAACATCATTATCATCCTTGACCGCACGACCAATAACAATAGAACCATGCTGCTGAAATTATAGAACAAAAGCCCACTGCGGCATGCGTCTGAAAAATGGGGGAGGCATAACTACGTAGCTAGCGCAACGTTATAATAAACTGGTAGTAAAATCCCTAGTAAATATCGCTATTATTGCCATCATTAACAACAATACAAAATAAAATAAATAATACAGTCATCATTATCAAAACAGAACATCTACAACATTTTAAAACACTTAAAACACGGCGATGTTCCGAAACTTTATCTTATGTATACCTCTCGTGGACTTTCTCTCTCTCTCTCTCTCTCTCTCTCTCTCTCTCTCTCTCTCTCTCTCTCTCTCTCTCTCTCTCTCTCTCTCTCTCTCTCTCTCTCTCTCTCTCTCTCTCTCTCTCTCTCTCTCAATGTGTAAATCTCTCTCACTCTCCCTATTATCTAACTCGTATTTCATTTTGCTCTCACAAAATATAAAGAAAATAATAAACGGAGCTAATCCTCCATGGCATATTGCACTTTTTTTTTTTTTTTGCATTTTACATTTTCTAAGGATTTTTGTCTGGACAGATAACTTCTCGCTGTGCATGCATATTTCCAAGTCCCCTACAAACTTCGCGGTCCAAGAAAAAACGTAAAGCGAAAATACTGTACATCTGAAAAACAAACGTTAAAAAAAAAACGTTGAAAAACAAACTGACAGACAAACTATGAGGCTGCTGCGGCATTCCAAACAGTCACCCGCTAGCGGAAACAAGTGCACGCACTTCTTAAGAAACAGTAAGTTCCGGTAAGTGACAGTGTTACTGACCCAAACATAACGTGACTTGACAGTATCTCTAAGTCCGAAAAAAAAACCCACGTAGGCATACAAACAGCTGTACTGGAAACAGCCTTATACCACCTGAACTCTGTATCTGATGTCTTTCCCTCAAAGGCCCAAAACCTCGTCATTTTTACTGACTCAGTGTCTGCCTATAAAGCTCTTGAAGACGGTGGACATTGTAGAACGGAATTAACCAAACTAGTTGACATCCAATGGCATCTGACTAGTTATGCGGTAATCCAATGGTATCTGAGTAGTTATGCGGTGAATCCCTGGACATTCAAACACGTCTGGCTGATACAGCAGGCACATTAGCAAAGAAGGTATCAAGACAAGAAAAACAACACACATAAGCAACTCTCCAAGCAGCCAAACACCTCATACGAACAATAAACAAAGAAACTTGGCTGAATAGAAGGGCCACGGGACATACCGGGAGAGAGGTTTACAGACATATGGCTGGTCCTGATCCTAATGACAACATCAGCCATCTTACAAGGAGGGATCACGGAATACTTTTCGCTCCGAACAAAACATATACCACTCAACAATCACTTGAACAGAATCCAACCACAACACACTCTAGAAAGCCAGCTGTGTACTTACCTCTAGAAAACTATTGAACATCACCTCTTCGAGTGACCAGCACTCGATGATGTTAGGAAAATGCTCTTTTCTCCGAGACCAGATAAGTGGTGTCGTAAATTTATTTTGAGAGAAAGAGAATTAGAAATAGTGGTCCCGTTTAGAGTGAAGAATGATGGTGAAGGCTTTATGATAGAAAGGGTTAGAAAGTAAGTAGTTGCTTCACAGAGTGCTGGGGAGAGTAAGGACAGACTCTTTTACGACAATCCTTTTCTCTCAATCTACTCCTTAAACTCTCCTGGCTAAACAATTATTTGCCAGTTTCCATAACACACATGCGCTCACACCAATTTGGTGTTTCAAACACACGGACGTTACGTGAATACAAACTATGGTAAACAAATATGGATAATTTGGGCTTGGGTCTTCCAACACAGTACTAAAAGTTTTATTATGTTTATCTATCATTAAAATCAGTCACAACATGTATCATTTGTTACAGGAAAAAAATCATAGGTACAGAAAATACAAGTAACAAGGGGGGGGGGGGGGGGGGGGAAGAGTGGTATCCAATTTGCCCTTCCCGCTGGTAATAGACAAAAGATAAACCCAGTCCAAAGATAGGTAGTTATCAGATAAAATAGATAATGTAACCCAACAGTAAATTTAATTACTCTAAAAAAAAGAGGTGTTACAGTACTAGGTATGGGTGGTAGAAAAAATCCTGTTATTCTCAATTGTTCTTCCCTTTAATAAGCAAATGAAAAAAAAGGGGGGGGGGTATTGCTTGGCGTTGTAGTTAATCGTGTTCGAAGAGTGTCGATAGGTGTTGTCAAACATGAAGACAAACCAAAGGTCAACTCGACCTACGCAGTGGTGTATTGATTTGGAGTGAGGATACAACAGTACGCGAATGCTGGAAAATGTTCTGAGAGTTGACAATAGGGCAATCTCACTCACTCGTGGCAGGAAGTGTAAGACGAACTACTGTTTACGTTTTCTTGTATTTAATGGACACACACTTCGACGACACAGGAACAGGAAACAGGTTGGCACAACACCATCATATATGTATGACAATAGTCTACAGTTTTAAATCGGCATTCATGTTGCATGACAGCATAATGGAATCTCAGTAGACAAGCATTCAGTGATTCCAATACAGATAATCATCTGTCTTTACTGACAGAGCACGTCAGTTCATAAATAATATATTCAAAATGGTTCCTAGACCTAACCTCGTCTAGCGAAGATTCATATAGATAAAGTTCAGCACATATTTCTTTGATAACAATATTGAACCACTAGTAGTGGGTTCTCTTCTGTAGCAGTGATCTCTGGACTCATCAGGTGATAGTAAGGGGCATCCCTGTTCTCTCCTCGATGATTGGAAAATATAGAATTCAAAATGGCTTCTCCTCCCAGTGAGTTGTTGCTCACCCAGGATACAAATTATGAAGCGCAATCAAAGCTGATCATACATTAAATGTCCTCCTTGCTTTGTAGCTTCTACCATTTATACAATTGACTTCATCACATAATATGGTGCTGCTAGGTATGAATGTCATCTTCATCTGGCTAATATTCGTCTAACCGTACAACCGTACGATTGCCCATCGAATACAATGACTCAGGAAAAGTTCATAAGAAATGCATCTTTACCTTGGTATCAGAAATACACTAGAATATGATTCTGCCCTTCCTTGGCAGTAAGAATGAACACTGGGGTGAATAATACATGATATGTCTAAAGAGACTACCTCTTTCCCCATTAATATAGAGATCACTTTTCCGGCGACAGGCCGCTACAAACAACTCAGCGCCCATCAGGGCGGAACCTTCTCACGTCGACTTAGCGACACATCCGCCGAACAACCTTTGACCCCGAGTTCGACACCGAAGATATAGTTCGACTTAGACATACAAAGATATTAAGATATAAGACAGTCTCGTCCTACATAGACAAGAAATACACATAGATTCGGGCCATAGATATTCTGAAGCAAGAACAATCTATTTCTAACCAAACAAAGAATAGATTGCTGTAAACCTAGATTTCTACGCTGAGTTCGATCTTCAGGAAAGATACAAGAACAGATAACTCACAGAATGAATACACATCGACTAATCTGAGTTCTGTCCCTTAGACTGATAATCGTGAATTCAAAGATAAATATATTTTTAAAAGACAAATAATTACATTTTCCATTTGTATGCGTAACAACCGTAATCTGTGCGCCACACAAAAGAATATGTGCGCAACAGACTACCACACCCCCCTGGAAAAAAATGAAAATCATTTTTTTTTTCATCTGAGAGCAACATACAATAGGCTCACAACGCACAAATACTGCGCAGATGAGAAATATCTGGAATTTATAAGCCAAATTAAAGCAAAGTCGAAATATAGATCGACTAATGAGAATACATCTCAACCTCTCAGAGAAAGCATTTCTCTTAAGCAAATATGTTTCCAGGGAGGTGCCACCAACGTATACTACAATGCTGGCAATAACACAATGCATATAACAATTTCATATTTAAGCACTATAAGTACATGATTGACAAAAAGAAAAATCATCAACGAGTATCGGTGAATATATATCAATGAACGTAGTGATAGTAGTGATACAATCACTATATTACAAATTACAATGTGTATTTATCTTGATATAGAAAAGAAAAACTGTTGTAGAGTTGGAAGTGTTAAGAAGTCCAAGACCCAACAGTCAGGTGGAATCATGTGGGCATCTAGACAAAATGTCTGCCATCACATTATCTGATCCACGGATAGCTCGTACCGAAAAATGAAAAGGTTGAAGAGCAATTGCATATCGAGTAGACCTCGAGTTCTTCAAATTTTTACTCTGTATAGCCGTAAGAGCTTTCTGATCGGGTTCTACTATGAAATGTGCGCCTAGAAGGAATCTTTGTAGTTTGAGTATTGACCAAACCATAGCCAATAGTTCACGGTCTAAAACCGAATAATTCCTTTCTGCAGCATTAAGTTTTCTGGAGATATACATTACAGGATGCAGAGTTCCAGAGTACTCTTGCATTAGTGCCGCTCCAATCCCAGTGGATGAAGCGTCACTACGAAGAACAAATGTCTTATCTGTAGTAGGTAAAACTAAAATAGATGGTGTTGAAAACAAAGTTTTGATCTTATCCAAAGAGGATTGGCATGTTCCCCACATTGGCCACCAGTGTTGCTTGGCGTTGTAGTTAATCGTGTTCGAAGAGTGTCGATAGGTGTTGTCAAACATGAAGACAAACCAAAGGTCAATTCGACCTACGCAGTGGTGTACTGATTTGGAGTGAGGATACAACAGTACGCGAATGCTGGAAAATGTTCTGAGAGTTGACAATAGGGCAATCTCACTCACTCGTGGCAGGAAGTGTAAGACGAACTACTGTTTACGTTTTCTTGTATTTAATGGACACACACTTCGACGACACAGGAACAGGAAACAGGTTGGCACAACACCATCATATATGTATGACAATAGTCTACAGTTTAAAATCGGCATTCATGTTGCATGACAGCATAATGGAATCTCAGTAGACAAGCATTCAGTGATTCCAATACAGATAATCATCTGTCTTTACTGACAGAGCACGTCAGTTCATAAATAATATATTCAAAATGGTTCCTAGACCTAACCTCGTCTAGTGAAGATTCATATAGATAAAGTTCAGCACATATTTCTTTGATAACAATATTGAACCACTAGTAGTGGGTTCTCTTCTGTAGCAGTGATCTCTGGACTCATCAGGTGATAGTAAGGGGCATCCCTGCTCTCTCCTCGATGATTGGAAAATATAGAATTCAAAATGGCTTCTCCTCCCAGTGAGTTGTCGCTCACCCAGGATACAAACTATGAAGCGCAATCAAAGCTGATCATACATTAAATGTCCTCCTTGCTTTGTAGCTTCTACCATTTATACAATTGACTTCATCACATAATATGGTGCTGCTAGGTATGAATGTCATCTTCATCTGGCTAATATTCGTCTAACCGTACAACCGTACGATTGCCCATCGAATACAATGACTCAGGAAAAGTTCATAAGAAATGCGACTTTACCTTGGTATCAGAAATACACTAGAATATGATTCTGCCCTTCCTTGGCAGTAAGAATGAACACTGCGGTGAATAATACATGATATGTCTAAAGAGACTACCTCTTTCCCCATTAATATAGAGATCACTTTTCCGGCGACAGGCCGCTACAAACAACTCAGCACCCATCAGGGCGGAACCTTCTCACGTCGACTTAGCGACACATCCGCCGAACAACCTTTGACCCCGAGTTCGACACCGAAGATATAGTTCGACTTAGACATACAAAGATATTAAGATATAAGACAGTCTCGTCCTACATAGACAAGAAATACACATAGATTCGGGCCATAGATATTCTGAAGCAAGAACAATCTATTTCTAACCAAACAAAGAATAGATTGCTGTAAACCTAGATTTCTATGCTGAGTTCGATCTTCAGGAAAGATACAAGAACAGATAACTCACAGAATGAATACACATCGACTAATCTGAGTTCTGTCCCTTAGACTGATAATCGTGAATTCAAAGATAAATATATTTTTATCAGACAAATAATTACATTTTCCATTTGTATGCGTAACAACCGTAATCTGTGCGCCACACAAAAGAATATGTGCGCAACAGGGGGTAAAAAGAGTTAACAAAGATCCCACTTAAAGAAACAATGCAGGGAATACAGTAAAAGTATTTACCAGGTAGGCAAATTAACCAATGGTTTGCAAAATAAATCTCATGTCATTTATGCACGCTCGTGATGGCCAACACTCATACGCTCACGCACACTTACCGATCGTAGAATCTGGCACTCCTTAGAAAATACAAAAACATCAATTAAACACTCGACGTAGGTAATGTCCTTTCTTCTGTGTCCAGCCCCAGATTATCAGGTTTATGCGTTAGTACAGTCCCGAAATCGCTGAATGGTGAAGCCTAAGTGTTCTTTGTTTTTGTTATGTTAAAAGGAAGGTTCTATGGGATGGCACAGTCTTAGATACAGGTGGTGAATATGGCGTGGTCTCATTGGTTTCGCCACTGATGGTAATACTTCTTAATGCGTGAAGATAACAACTGACCGTTGAGGTATGGTTTACTTCTAGGGTTTTAAAATCCAGTGAAGAAAATATGCACAGTCAGTGTTCAGAAGATTTCCTATTTTCTTTTGCAGTAGAGCAATAAGATAATATAAATAGATCTGGCAATGTTCTTCTCCAGTTTAATCTTAATTTAATTGATGCTGTATTAGATTGTTCTTTGGGGTAGCTTTCTTTCTTGCAAAAAATTTAGATAGCGGAATCCCAACAGAGGATCGCCACAAAGATTAAAATTTAAACAGTCTCATCAAATTCTGGAGGGTTTTAAGAACCGAGTCTGGAGGACTCTAATACAATGTTTTTGCTGGGATGCAAAGGTTATGATCATCCGTTTTGCACAGAATAGAATTCACTGCAAATATAGCCCAAAATCCAGGGGAAATCTAACAAGATTTTACTATAGCTATTGCTTCTGTAAATCTCTGGCAAAAGGTGATAAAATTGCATTTTGCAGGGTCTCTATATATATGAAATGGAATGACAGATCGGGGGGACATGTTAGAATCTAACACCTTTCTTGAACTCAGGAAGAATTCGATATCCTATGCCGCCCGTCCCCCGTGATTATTCAATTCTCTGGCCGCTTCGTCTTTCCCGTTCGTTCCGTCTTTCAAGCGGTTCCAGCGCTCTCCTCTGATTCACACTGCCGTGTTACCTAGTGGCAGGAAACTTCATCGTTCGCTTTGAGATCGTCATTGTCTCAGATCGTGTGCCGCTTTCTTCGTTTGATTTAGGCAACGCCTTTAAGGCAGGTACGAAAGAAAGGTGTAGCGAAATGCTCGCTTATGACCGCTCTAGAGGTTTCAGTAGGCGTGGTTTTACCTCCCCTTTAGACAAAGCAATGTCCAGAATGCACAGAAGATAAACTGTCTACATATTAATTAGCAAACGTGTTGGCGTGTCCACTCTGCTCTGACGCATATTAATGAGCCCAGGCGGAATTCCACGTTTCTGTTGTGCATTGCTAATGAGCCCAGGTGGAAGAATTCCTGTTGACGATAAAATTACAACAATATTCGGGGGTACAGATGTTATAAGGATTCTACCATATCATCTAATACTTCAGGGTCGGCTGAGTTTCATCGTCACAAGTGGAACATCTTAAACTGAGCTAAAAACAACTTGCGTGCACATTCAGATAACACTACATGGGACTGGGCCGAAAGGCGTGAACCCCAAACGACGCCGGATCAATAACAACAACAAAAGAGAGCACAGCACCGGCATACAGGAACACTTATATACTCGTTTACAGTTACACCTACCGTTCCCAGCGTAAAACAGCACACACGTCTACTCTTCCACTCAGCCACATCTACAGTCTTAAGCGTAAAACAGCACGCACGTCTACTCTTCCACTCAGCCACATCTAGTCTCCAGCGTAAAACAGCACGCACGTCTACTCTTCCACTCAGCCACATCTACAGTCTCCAGCGTAAAACAACACGCACGTCTACTCTTCCACTCAGCAACATCTACAGTCTCCAGAGTAAAACAGCACGCACGTCTACTCTTCCACTCAGCCACATCTACAGTCTCCAGCGTAAAACAGCACGCACGTCTACTCTTCCACTCAGCCACATCTACAGTCTCCAGCGTAAAACAGCACGCACGTCTACTCTTCCACTCAGCCACATCTAAAGTCTCCAGCATAAAACAGCACGCACGTCTACTCTTCCACTCAGCCACATCTACAGTCTCCAGCGTAAAACAGCACACACGTCTACTCTTCCACTCAGCCACGTCTAGTCTCCAGCGTAAAACAGCACGCACGTCTACTCTTCCACTCAGCCACATCTACAGTCTCCAGCGTAAAACAGCACACACGTCTACTCTTCCACTCAGCCACATCTAGTCTCCAGCGTAAAACAGCACGCACGTCTACTCTTACACACAGCCACATCTACAGTCTCCAGCGTAAAACAGCACACACGTTCACACTTCCACATCTACAGTCTCCTGCGTAAAACAGCACACATGCCTACAAATTAACACAGCCACATCTACAGTCTCCAGCGTAAAACAGCACACACGTTCACACTTCCACACTACCACATTGTCACGAAATGGATTTAGGACTAGAGACTGTCTACCTATAGTGACAAGACAATAGTGAGAAGAAAGACTGAAAAGATAGATTTAGAAGAAAATGATAGTGAAATGTGAACAGTTGACACTATTGGCTCCGAGGTTAAGAACCAAGGTTGATTCTTTCCTCGCCACTTCGGACGTCTTATGTGCTATAGTTGTCAACGACCTCTAGCTACCCTAAGGGGATAAGGCTATATCAAGATTCACAAACACCAAGATACAGACAACATATAGCTCCTGTACTTAAATGAAATGACTGATGCCAGCTACAATTTATACAAGTTTATTATACACCTATAAACAAACAAACATATGCATGTCTCATACATAAAGTGCGAGGATGCACACCTGAAACAAAATCAAGCACAGTTAAAAATGCATCAACCCCAACCCTTCTCCCACAATTGCAACCTGTATGGGGACAGAAGTTTGGATTAGACAAAATTAAACCACACTGCACTTGTCGAGCCTCCACTTCCACAACTATTCTAAATTAAATGTTAAGTGCACAGTCAGCTGGAACAACTACAAAGTGTCTACACCAACTCTGCGCAGACTCTGGTTCTACACAGCCTATCCTGGAATCTCCTGAACACAACTACTGCACCTCTAAACTTCAGCAGCGGTCCTCTGCTATGATTCACCAAAACTATCAGTTCTGCCTATCTGTACTGACTTCAGTAGAGAGAACGTTTACCCTCTCTCTCTCCACGAACTCTGGAATTGATGACTAAGGTTTAACAGAACCCCACTGGATTCTAGACTGGAACTGTAGCTGGCTTCTCCTACCACTCTGAATTTACCGGCCCGATTACCTATGACTGGGCGATGGGCTTTCGGCGTTATTATGGCCGTGACGAAGCGAACATAAAATTACCACAACGCTGGCAGCATGCCAAATCTGCGTGTGAAACAGAACGAGCGTCAGAGCTCAGGATTTATCCACAAAACTCCTAGTCGCTGGAAAATGTCTTCCCCTACCTGGGAAAACGTCTTTTCTTTCTCTCCTTCCACCACTGGCAATTAACGCGAGACTTTGGGTGTCTGCGAATGCCACCACTGTGCCGTGGGAGAAATTTTGTAGTATCAAAATTCTGCTCTTCCCCACAAAAGCCGGTACCTGCTGTTCAGACAAAAGCAAAAACAACAGCTAAACAAAACGTTAATACTCTAGTACAAATAACAATTAACTTCCTTACTCTTCAACACGTAACTCCCCTCTCTTCTCCCCCCCCCCCCCCCCCCCCCCCGTCAAAATAAACATCACCCGGTAATACAACACCACAGACCGTCTGACCCAGGTTCTGCCTGACTAACTACGAGCAACAACAATATTTTCACTGGCCCGTCTGGGCAGACGCACTGTGGCCTACTTCTTACGCTGACACTAATGCCGTAATGTTTAACACCAAAATACTCTATCTTTAGGAATTCCTAAACTTCCCGTCAATAATAGTAATCACATTCAAAATGTAATACAAAATAATTCCCTTAAAATTTCTTCTCCCATCTTCTGAATTTACAGAACACCAATGCACCATCAATAACATATTAGATGCTAGCGTATACATACTGCAAAGAAGTTATACATAACCCCTGTTATCAAATTGAAAACCCCCGTAGTTCAACCACGTGTTTACAATTTTATGACCACGTGCGTCTCTCCCCCTCGTCCCTCTGAACATCGTCTCGAATAACACTTCCGTAACCCACGCACGTGCTTCCAAATTACGCCTCTTTCCCTTCCGTGCTTACAGATAGATGTGTACTATAATATAAATAACTTGCAGCATTACATTCTCAAAAAAATCACAAATACACACGCTCCCGTCATTCTGTAAATAAATATGATTCGCAGATGCGGGTTTCTCTCCCGACCGACTTTGCAATAATACAAAGCGGTGATATCTCAACTTTTAAACCATGCCGCTATTCCTTCAACAAGGAATTAAATGGACCTATAAAGTCTCTCAAGTCTTATCACCAGGATAGTATTGATGGCTCTGGAGTTAAGAATTAAATTAAACTAAACCTTCCCAAGAACTTTACTGATCGGCCTAGGCTTAGACAAAATTAAATAAAGTTACCACGAAAATTCTGCTTACCAAATCTCGAATGTCCTACTGAAAGGCAATCGACTTGACTCTGGCCCCCGGCTTGGCAATTTACATTAAAAGAGACAGAGGCTATGAATTATAGGCCCTTTTATAATCGCCTAACAGCACGCTGACCTCTTGACGTCATATGCGTGGCTTCGATTTTTACCCAATGATCCGTTAGCCTTTCAAACACGTGGTAAAAGGTCACTGACCCCCATCCCCCATTTAGACAAAGAAACGGGAATTAGTCCCAGCCCTATACTGGCAATGAAGCAAAAATGGCCGCAAATAATTTAACTCCCGAAAATGCGTCTATGGCCGCCTGCCCTATCTTTAAAAAAGGACACTGGTGCAAATCCTGATCTAGCCTCTATAATCTTAATCTAGAATAATACTGCACCATTCCCTTCCTCCCCCTACTAGTCACAGGGAAGAAACATAAAGCAGATGAGAGAAATTCCATCATGATCTCATCTTGAAAAAACGTAAATAATAGAAGGAGAAGAAACATGGAGAAGGATTACCTGTAATCCCTCCTAGAAATAGTGTAAATAATGCAAAGAGAAAGACATGGCGCCTTCTGAAAAAATAAATTACAGTATAGTATCACATTACTCCCCCCTTTTGAAATACGGGATTCCGTGCTAGATTACTGGAACTTGTATTCTTTTCAGACTGGCCCCTATCTAGGTCTACAGAGCTGTTGGTATGCCCTAAAGTTGTAAGATCACAACGGGTGAATACCGCCTTGCGACCGCAACACTAATGGTCGCTCTTCCTCTTTTCTCTCCCTCTGTCTTTGAATCGCTCTGCAACTGGCAGGCGGCTGGGCCAATCAACCATAACATACCTCCTTCCTGTGTGCACCTGGCCTTGTTTACTCAATTTTCTCCTCCAGGGTTTTTTCCGGATAAGTGTCCTTGGCCTTGGTGGAGTACAGCTCCCGCACAACTCCCTGACCACTGTACAGGTAATTTGCGGATTACGTGCTGTCCGATAAAGGCTTTCTGCTGGGTGTTTACATTTGTATGGCCTGTACCTGGTTGACCTGAGATACCTGCGGCAGACTGTAATGTCCCTCGAGCGAGAATCACTGTTCCAAAATTGGAAAAGTTTTTTGGCCAAAGAAACGCGCATCTGTTTCTTCATCCTCTCCTTAACTACTCCCATGCTCCGGTGGGAGAGTTGACCTCTCTTCAGACCTGTGCCCTCCAATGGCGGATCTGGAACTTCCCTTGCCTTGTCCGGCGCAATGCTGGCTTGGTCAACTGACATGACCGAATTGCTATGTAGAGGCCTGGCGATGGCGACTACCTTGCTGCTCATCAGCGGGTTTGAAACCGCTGGTACCTTAAAATGAAGATTCCCCATCTCGGGTTCCTCTGGTGTCGAGTTTCCGATCTCTTGCTTGGTTTCTACTGAATTCTCACTGATCCCAGTAGCTTCTATCTTTGGGAAAAGATAGGTAATATCTGCCCCTGGCAGTGGTTCTGTACTCGCTCTTTCCCTACCAATATGAAGCGGGACAGAGCTCTCCAAAGTAGCTCCTTGCAAATGCGTAAGGCCGCTTTTCTCACTCTTTTCTGGCCTGAAAAGTTGGTGAGATGAACCTGTAGACCACGGGAGCTCTCCGTCTAACACCCTGGTTCTACCTTCAACCTTGCCCTCCCCTGTGAGAGTTACTGGCGTCAGTTGGAATGTGTCCTGCAGTGACACTTGACGGTTTAAGATCCCGTTTGATCGCGGAGAACCTGAGATAAAGCTCTCAGTGACTTGTTCTACTGTTCCTTGAATATAGTTCTTGTCAGTATGTCCCTCACTTGAAGGAGCTAATACCATCGGGGGCCTAATTCCCGACGACAAAGAATGTACTTCCACAATCACCACTGTTTTGCCATTAGGCTGCACAGGGATGTCAGGCAAATGCGCCTCTGCCTGTTGTTTTTCGCTGTCCCGCTGGGGAGCTGGCGAAACATGTCTTATTAGGGATTCGAACCCTGTCTTCGACTTTCCGTGTCGAGTATGTTGTGCTGTCTCACGAGCATGGGAGAATCGGTAGCCATCCGAATTATAATGCTTGCTCGCATTATTCCCCCTGTTATGCAGTTTCCACGCCTGGGATCGCTTCGTAATTTTCCCAGCATTGTAAGGTCTGCTTTCCTTACTTAACCCCCTCCCTTGTTTGGGCTTCGGGTCCATTTCCAACGGAAAGTCCTTTTCCTAGAGTTGGGGCGTGGTTTGAGCCGACACGTTTGCTAGGGGCGCAAGATTTTCAGAGGGGTGGTCCAATATGGGCGACATAACTTGAGAAATAGAGTGGTTAGATTCATCGGCTCTTTCTTGTTGCTCTTTTTCCCTTGCTAGTTGCTCCATCGCCTTTGCTAGTCGATCCATCTCCCGTTTCTTGGCGCTTTCTTGTCGCTCTCTCTCCCATTTCTTTAAAATGTCATCCGAGGCTCCAATTTGCAGTTCCAGAGAACGCATGGCAAGTTCATGTTGTCTCTCTGCTGCCTGCTCCTTTTCCTCCGCCTCCAGGTATGCCTTGGTCTCGGCCTTATCTATTCCCATCTCCTCGACTGCCTCCCGCCAAGCAGCTCGTAACTGGACCAATTCCGCCATCTTACTTGTGAACTGCTGTAACTCACAAATTACCGAAAATGACAGAAAGAAGCCAAAGGAAGGAACTACCTGAAAAAAATTTATGAGTATCCAGCTACCCAAAACCCGAATTTACTTTCCTGTTTAAGAAAAAAATTCAATTAGCCATCAATTACCTCTAAGTCATAAACAACCTTACTACCACTATCATCTATACTAACTGGAACCTGTGGAAAAAAAAACTAATAGCTGGATCAGTCTTAATATAGCTCAGTCTAGGGGATTTTTAAGAAATCTATTTTCCAGAACTTTCTGTAGAGACGATCTATGAATGTAGACTTGATCCCAACAAAGATGATCCCAAGGACGACGCCACCCACTTTGTCACGAAATGGATTTAGGACTAGAGACTGTCTACCTATAGTGACAAGACAATAGTGAGAAGAAAGACTGAAAAGATAGATTTAGAAGAAAATGATAGTGAAATGTGAACAGTTGACACTATTGGCTCCGAGGTTAAGAACCAAGATTGATTCTTTCCTCGCCACTTCGGACGTCTTATGTGCTATAGTTGTCAACGACCTCTAACTACCCTAAGGGGATAAGGTTATATCAAGATTCACAAACACCAAGATACAGACAACATATAGCTCCTGTACTTAAATGAAATGACTGATGCCAGCTACAATTTATACAAGTTTATTATACACCTATAAACAAACAAACATATGCATGTCCCATACATAAAGTGCGAGGATGCACACCTGAAACAAAATCAAGCACAGTTAAAAATGCATCAACCCCAACCCTTCTCCCACAATTGCAACCTGTATGAGGACAGAAGTTTGGATTAGACAAAATTAAACCACACTGCACTTGTCGAGCCTCCACTTCCACAACTATTCTAAATTAAATGTTAAGTGCACAGTCAGCTGGAACAACTACAAAGTGTCTACACCAACTCTGCGCAGACTCTGGTTCTACACAGCCTATCCTGGAATCTCCTGAACACAACTACTGCACCTCTAAACTTCAGCAGCGGTCCTCTGCTATGATTCACCAAAACTATCAGTTCTGCCTATCTGTGCTGACTTCAGTAGAGAGAATGTTTACCCTCTCTCTCTCCACGAACTCTGAAATTGATGACTAAGGTTTAACAGAACCCCATTGGATTCTAGACTGGAACTGTAGCTGGCTTCTCCTACCACTCTGAATTTACCGGCCCGATTACCTATGACTGGGCAATGGGCTTTCGGCGTTATTATGGCCGTGACGAAGCGAACATAAAATTACCACAACGCTGGCAGCATGCCAAATCTGCGTGTGAAACAGAACGAGCGTCAGAGCTCAGGATTTATCCACAAAACTCCTAGTCGCTGGAAAATGTCTTCCCCTACCTGGGAAAACGTCTTTTCTTTCTCTCCTTCCACCACTGGCAATTAACGCGAGACTTTGGGTGTCTGCGAATGCCACCACTGTGCCGTGGGAGAAATTTTGTAGTATCAAAATTCTGCTCTTCCCCACAAAAGCCGGTACCTGCTGTTCAGACAAAAGCAAAAACAACAGCTAAACAAAACGTTAATACTCTAGTACAAATAACAATTAACTTCCTTACTCTTCAACACGTAACTCTCCTCTCTTCTCTCTTCCCCCCCCCCGGTCAAAATAAACATCACCCGGTAATACAACACCGCAGACCGTCTGACCCAGGTTCTGCCTGACTAACTACGAGCAACAACAATATTTTCACTGGCCCGTCTGGGCAGACGCACTGTGGCCTACTTCTTACACTGACACTAATGCCATAATGTTTAACACCAAAATACTCTATCTCTAGGAATTCCTAAACTTCCCGTCAATAATAGTAATCACATTCAAAATGTAATACAAAATAATTCCCTTAAAATTTCTTCTCCCATCTTCTGAATTTACAGAACACCAATGCACCATCAATAACATATTAGATGCTAGCGTATACATACTGCAAAGAAGTTATACATAACCCCTGTTATCAAATTGAAAACCCCCGTAGTTCAACCACGTGTTTACAATTTTATGACCATGTGCGTCTCTCCCCCTCGTCCCTCTGAACATCGTCTCGAATAACACTTCCGTAACCCACGCACGTGCTTCCAAATTACGCCTCTTTCCCTTCCGTGCTTACAGATAGATGTGTACTATAATATAAATAACTTGCAGCATTACATTCTCAAAAAAATCACAAATACACACGCTCCCGTCATTCTGTAAATAAATATGATTCGCAGATGCGGGTTTCTCTCCCGACCGACTTTGCAATAATACAAAGCGGTGATATCTCAACTTTTAAACCATGCCGCTATTCCTTCAACAAGGAATTAAATGGACCTATAAAGTCTCTGAAGTCTTATCACCAGGATAGTATTGATGGCTCTGGAGTTAAGAATTAAATTAAACTAAACCTTCCCAAGAACTTTACTGATCGGCCTAGGCTTAGACAAAATTAAATAAAGTTACCACGAAAATTCTGCTTACCAAATCTCGAATGTCCTACTGAAAGGCAATCGACTTGACTCTGGCCCCGGCTTGGCAATTTACATTAAAAGAGACAGAGGCTATGAATTATAGGCCCTTTTATAATCGCCTAACAGCACGCTGACCTCTTGACGTCATATGCGTGGCTTCGATTTTTACCCAATGATCCGCTAGCCTTTCAAACACGTGGTAAAAGGTCACTGACCCCCATCCCCCATTTAGACAAAGAAACGGGAATTAGTCCCAGCCCTATACTGGCAATGAAGCAAAAATGGCCGCAAATAATTTAACTCCCGAAAATGCGTCTATGGCCGCCTGCCCTATCTTTAAAAAAAGGACACTGGTGCAAATCCTGATCTAGCATCTATAATCTTAATCTAATCTAGAATAATACTGCACCATTCCCTTCCTCCCCCTACTAGTCACAGGGAAGAAACATAAAGCAGATGAGAGAAATTCCATCGTGATCTCATCTTGAAATAACGTAAATAATAGAAGGAGAAGAAACATGGAGAAGGATTACCTGTAATCCCTCCTAGAAATAGTGTAAATAATGCAAAGAGAAAGACATGGCGCCTTCTGAAAAAATAAATTACAGTATAGTATCACACACATCTAGTCTCCAGCGTAAAACAGCACACATGCCTACTAATTCACTCAGCCACATCTACAGTCTCCAGTGTAAAGGAGCACACCTATCTAATCTGTCACATAGCCACACCTACTGACCTCAGTCATTTCGGAGATTGAGAACACATGCCTACTAATTCACTCAGCCACATCTACAGTCTTCAGCGTAAAGGAGCACACCTATCTAATCTGTCACATAGCTACACCTACTGACCACAGTCATTTCGGAGATTGAGAGGTGGTCCGGCAACCACCATTTCTGACGTTCTTCATAATTGAATACAAATATGAGCAAATGTCTTGACAGTCTTCTTGCAACCCGGCTAGACCTCGATTGTGTGTATTGTGGAAATGTCAATCTGCCCAGCGGACATTTGTTCATCCCTCTTCAGACCGTCTCCTTCTGCTTAATAATATCATTATTCATTCAAGAATATTGACACACACCCCCCCCCCCACCCCCCCCCCCCCCCCACCCCCCCACCCCCCCCCCCCCCCCCCCCCCCCCCCCCCCCCACCCCCCCCCCCCCCCCCCCAGTATCTATGTTTCTAATAGTCTTGTTCACTCTCCCCAGATCGGACACGCCCAGTTTCCAGAGCTCTGTGTATATGTTCTTCTGCAGCTTTCTCTTCATCTGACGTCTCTATCTGTGTCATGTTCTCCTTACCCGCTTTAAAAAAAAAAAAAAAAAAAAATTACTCTTCACTCTTCCCAACTGATCAGGCCACTTCTGTGCCATTTCTGTGCATGTGGAATTATATCGCGATAAGCCCTTCTCCTGTCTGATTAATTTCTGTCCGTGTTTTCTTTCATTTTCTTACATCTGTCTCCGGCTATCTACTCAGGATGTATGTGTGTGTGTGTGTCATTGTGTGTCACTGTGTGTGTGTGTGTGCGTGTTTCAGTCTCTCACTTTTCAAGGGCGATTCCAATACAAAGATTACCTTTAGATGTTATTAGCTTGTAATCCTGGATGTGCGTCGTAATAATACTAACATCTTTTCCTCGTTTCGTATTCCACTGGACCATGGCTGTTTTCATCAATTCTGCATTGATTATCCCGCCATATCATTTTAATCTTTCTTTTGTGTGGCAGCACCCATTTATGAACGTCTGTAACCTTCTGGTTATCCATGTTTTTGTTGTTATTGGTCTGTTGTTAAGAGCCATACTACAGGACTACTTTGGTTGTTTAGTTGAAAATTCTTGTTTTTCTGTTGGACTTGGTCTTACATTGGTTATCATTTATTTCCCATTACAATGAAAACCCCACCCTATCGTCTGTATACTTGGTTTGATTTGGTTTGAAGGCCTATCTTCATTCCACACGGACAACTCCATTAGTGCTCCGATCTTCTCCCTTAGATAACAAAAGGAGGATCTCAGCTCAGTGCACGACCTCCGCAGCACCGGCGAGAATCCCAATGTGTGTGTATAGAAATCACACATTCTATAAATATTTTTGTGGTGGGTAGGTTTCTAAATTGTGCCAGTGCAGCGGCCTTATCGCCTACTCTTTACGGTTTTCAACTGCCGTGGGATGTTTAACGTGCGCAACTTGCACATGGGACCTCCTATTTTTTCGCCCTTATCCGAGAAAGCCAGACATCCTATCTCACTACCTAGGAGACAGGGGGTGGGGGGAAGGGAAGGAGTATGATATCATTGGGACCACTGGTTTTGAAAAAAAAAAAATATTTCCATAATTTACAATTGGAGACGGACGCCATACCTCTTAGCAACACCGACCACCTTATCATACTTATTTTGATATAGTTGTCCACTATTATTATACTAATAGACGCTACAACACATAAATAAAGAACAAAATAGCAAAAATACTTCGTTCCAGAAAAGGTACAGCACTGTATCCAACAAATGTGTGTTCGGAAGTAAGTAAAACAGTTCTTCGCTGTTACATAGAGCTAGCCCTGTTATATGGAAGCGAATCAGGCAGCCAGTAAACAAACAAGATGGTCAGTAGAGAAGACAGGGACGCATTTTTACGCAGGTGTTAAGAATGCCATGCCATGAACAGGGCCGAATTAAGCCAAGAAGGGTCTCTAGGCTTTTTGTTATTTGAGTCCCCTTCACCTAATAAGCAATAATTTTTTTTTTTTCAAACTCTTAGCATGGTGATGGTTTATACTAGTATTATTAATAGACTGGCATGTTAGTTAGTCAGCATTGCTTACCTCTTTTATTAGTAATTATATTTTATTAATGTTTATTAGCATTATTTTTTTATTATTATTAAGGTATCCACAATAAACACATTTTATTGAAAAAAGTTTCTTGTTTTTTCTTTCAACAACTTCAGTAACTGACAAGAAATTAGTCTATCTAAGAATAAAAGATTCTGGGCGCACCAATTCCAAATTGTTCCGTTTATCATCCTTCATGGTGTATCGTAGAGAGTTTTTAACCCGTTCGAGTGCACAAAATGACCGTTCTCCAGAGCAGTTGGTTGTCAAAAGCGAAGACAAATAAATATATTTTGAACGACTTCTTGAAGGCCATTGTGTACAAAGGTTCTAAACATGCGAAGAGCAAACATTTTCTTTTTGTATATAAATCTATGCAGTTTAAAAATTTTTGTTTAACTTAAGAGATCCGGACCCCTACTCTTCAGCCAACTTAACCTAATGGATAATCCAGCCATGGCCATGGACAACTGAAAAGACAATGAACATGTCATAAAAGAGGTCAGTGTACAAATGGAGATCATTACACGTGCCAGAAAGCTGCAGTTCACATTTTGTGGGGGCTATCTCTTTTCCAACGTAAAAAACATTATATAATAGTCACTAGCTCAGACATGTGTTTAAATGTTAGCCCTTGTCAATTATAATGACCTGGTCGATTTTATCTGACGTCTTTAGTCGTCTCCGCGATTACAATAATGGTCAATTGCAGATAGTTTACAGACTAGCGGACACGTTTCACGTACTCTTGTTTTAAAGGTTTAAAACAGGAACAGTTAACTTTCATCAGAAGTGCCTGTTATAGACAACAGCTCATGCAAATGAGCAGACTTCTACAGAGAAAGTCACCCCGGAATAAAGAGCAATAACAAACGATTTAGGCGGGCATTATTAGCTACCATCTCTGCAAGGACGGTCGTCTGCAATGGATCGCCTACGTTTTCTGTTCCTCGCCTTGATGGCACATTTTGGTGAGGTCTTTTCATTATTAATTTTGTTAGTTATCTGTTCTGAAGTTATTAACCATCTCATGTTGTGCAAATAACTTTAGCCATTCATACTCTCTTCCTGACTTCTATTTCATATTTGCCATCCTATGTTACTGTGCACGAAGATATGGATAACTTTTGATTTGTTCTAGTTGTCGTAAATTTCCGATAGGTGATTAAGAACAATGTTAGGTCCCGTCTGAATAGAACTGATAAAGGTGATGACTCAGTGCGAGATACGGTAAACAGATAGATTTTCACTAGTGAGTTGGTGAAAAGGTAGAGTCTGTCCCTGGATTTGAGAAGCTACTCTAGTCCAGCCTATCGGTTACGACTAAAATTACTTGTTCAGACAGTTCCCTTTCTATATTAATATATATATATATATATATATATATATATATATATATATATATATATATATATATATATATATATATATATATATATATATATATATATATATATATATATATATATCCACCACTCACATACTCACACACAGATAAGTGACGACAATTAGACGCACAGACGTGAAAACTATAGTAATGGTGTATGGGTATTGGGACTAGCTGACCGACAGAAGTAATTAAGTTTTATGTTACTTTTATTTACCATAAAGAAACTTCACAACAGTTATTATAACAAAATATTAAAATATACAAATCATAGGTTACAGAATTAATAAAGAAATAGACTCATAAGTGTAATCTCCCCTCCCTCTGTTGAGACAAGATCCCGCTAGAAGTAGTTATTAAACCCCAAAAGGTCAAAAAGATTTGCGCTAAGGTTCTAAGTTAATCTATTCTGAAATGAACAGTATTAGTAAAATAAAAACCTAAGTGTCACGGAGAGTTATGTTCATTGAATTTTCTATATTTTCCTCTTCTTTTCTTCCACCTATGTTCTCTAATTATTGTCGCTCTTTACCTTTTTCCTGTGTTTTTTTTTCGCATTCGTTCGTTTGCGACTAAAATACATTACTATTTTGCCATTCTCACTTTCGCTAGTTTCGTTTCTCATTTAGAAACGCATTTCATAGCTGATAAAACGAGAAATTTGATTACGTAGATGTCATTCGCGCAGTTTGACGAGAGGTGCGATTATAGTTCATACTCAGACGTAGGACCAGACGATTTGGCGTGAGATTGACGAAATACACCGTGTATATTCGTTTCGCCAGACATATAGGCGACAAATTTGTCTGCATTTTCACCCGCCACAACACTCATGGTGGGCCATGGTCAGCTTGAAGTGTGAAAACTGCCCTGCATTTCATACAAGTTGTCTACCTTTGCAATTGACACGCACGTTTCTCGGTCAGTTTGTTAAACGTAGGTGCAAAAACTGCCCCTGCATTGAAGACAAGTTGTCTGAGATTCGCAACTGACACGCGCCCTCTCGGTCAGAAAGTGGCAGTTTATGACAGTTACGTAAGTGATATAGACGGAAAGGGGGATTATTTCGTTTAGTGAAATTAAACGATTACCTCTTTGTCTGGTAATAGATATAACCAGAATGTTAAACTTTATTTTCATTCAGTCCTCTAGATTCGCAGTAGACAGGTTGCTCGGAACAGTATAAGCTGTATAGCGAAGTTCTCAGTTTGTTTCGACAATTTGTCGAACTTCTAGACTTCCATAAATATAAGCATATAATTCTTAAGTTGTGCGACTACCTGTAGTTCTGTGTGAGTGAAACTGTGGTACCCAACTTTGCCAGCGTTCTAGTACGTGAACATTATTTGTGAAGAAACTAATCACTTTCATTACCTAAACTTTAACAGTTAAATGAAGTAAGAGGCCTTCGCGCCAGAATTAATTCTTCCAGAATAACTCTTCAGTACAGTTCAGCCCGTTGTGGCAAGCAAAATATCAGTAACATTCCGACAGAGTTTTTGACTAGTATTGTGGTGACCAAATATAGTACCTTCCTGAAAGTAGACACCGATCTGACATTCCTTAATTCTAGAAACCAAAGCTAGTGACATTGTGCTCTGCTAACTTCCGTGCCTGGACAAATTTTATGTGACTTAACAGACATCCGAAAAATAAGAACACCCAAGGAATCGTTCCCTGAGACAGAGAATTCAGTACGTCTTTTTGGAACTATGGATTTCTTGGTCGGGGCTGCATTTACGGGTCTGTGTGAAGGTCCTAGAATTTATTATGTTCCCAGAGGCAGCGATCAAAGCTGTAAGTATAAATGTGTACACGTGGCCACGGTTGATTGAATAAGAGGGAACGCAAGTCTGAGTGTTATTTCACCGCTGTATTTTGACACCTATTTGCTGTCATAACTTTCTTCATGCAAGTTTGTTTTGCTAACAATATTTTCCCTTAAACTAAATTATAGTATCAGGTCTGTTCATACCTTAAACGGGGAAAACTCTCAGACTTAATCATATGTATCTGGGACTCTTTGTGTTATCATCTTTCTCCTAACGGGACTGTGGGCTATCCATCGAGGGAAGATCATCACTGTGGGTCTACCAGTTTTTTGTAGCATTCCTTGATTTGCTTATGACTTTGCGTATATGTTTTTTTAAATGTATTTTACATGTTGTGACGTAAGTTTACAAATGATAAATAAACTTAACAATAAATTAATCAGCGTGTTGGTCAGCTCGTTCTAGAATATTTGTAAAATCATTTGTTATAGTTTCCCACGTCTGTGTGTCTACCTGTCGTCACTTGAACGTGCGTGCACGTGAGTGGATATATATACAACCTATTTAGAAGGGACCAACCCAAGTCTTAATTCTCCTATCAAAAATCTACGACACTAAGAAAGGCACAACAAAGTGAGTACATGGATTATACAGTATGAGAATTATTCATTTCTTTTTTCTCTCTTCTCAGACGACCGTGGCTACGTTCATTCGTTCTTATGTAATTGTTGATTAACAACGTCTGGAACATAGTTTCAAGGGTCACACAGCAAATCCAGTGTTATTTTGGCGAAATAAACCCCAGCTCCTCAAAGACTGTTGAAATCCTCTTCTTCGGGGAACGTTTATTTCGTTACTGTTAGTTGAATTTCAGTTTATGTCACATTAATTAGTCCAGGTAAAATGTAACAGTGCTCACAGTGTCAGTAGCTTGAGATTCCAATACATAAAGGAATGTCAGGTATGTAACTTCTCTCAGTATAAAAATTCCTTGTCACACCACAAATGGTCGATAGTCGGGAAATGTCAATGTTTGATTATGTCGCCACAACATGCTGAATGTATATGAAAATTGAGAACAAGAAATCTGGAGAGCTATAGGTCCAGTTAAAATTTACTCTTAATATTCTTTGGGTTGTACTCTGTCTCTTTCTGGGTGTAAACAAAAGGCCAGACAAGTTCACCGTGAAAACCAGGTAGTTATATAAGAATGTTCTTTGTGTATTGTTGGACTTAGGTCCGTTATTCTCAGATTAGACCGCTAGTAGATTTTGGGTATGTGACCCAGTACTAGATATAGGAAGAAAAAATACAAAATACTTAACCACAATATAGTATTCTCAAACCTATCCTAACCCGCGTAAAATACAATATTATATATATTATCCACTTCGGTTATTTAACTTTAATTAGAACTACAAGCTTAGAGCTTATCTTATCGTTTAAAAACCCCGTGAAATAAATTCTAGTCATTTACAAAATTAATCATCGTGAATTAGAAATAAATATATATTTCGTCAGTACTCATAATGAATAGTGCATTTACTAGTCTATTAAAATATCTCTTACTGGTTAATATCAGTTAGTTAGATTAACGCTACAGCCGGAACAATTTTGCTATAGATTATTTTTAATTCTACTAGTCAATTAACACACAACAAAATCATAGTGAAATATAAGTGACGGACCTTAACCAGTAAATCACTCTACACAGAAAATCTTAGTGAAATACGATGATGGACTTAACAATTAAATCCTTCAAACTTCTAGTATAATATTTACCGCAAACACAGAAATTTAGAACTTTTCCAATCGAAAATACTAAGAAATCCACTTTAGCAACGGTCTAGCAATCGAAGCTAGTTGGTTCTGAAAAATCCTGTGGGTACTGAATAATGGATTTTAAAGGACGCGGTATATATCTTAACTTGGTAGAAATTCACTAGCACTTGCTAGTTTTGACACCTTCGCTCAGATTTCGGAGATTTCTCCGGTTGATCTGCGAATCAAAGCTAAAATTGCCACCTTTTACCGCTTGCAGACTCTGGCAACGAGCGAACGGTCTTTTGATCTGGCGACTCTCACCGTATCTACTTACGTTAACAAACGAACGAAGGTAGGGGGAGGTAACTGTGATTATCTTACCTTTTTCTCAGGTTAATTCCCCCTGACCAATGTCTACCGAAAATACGTCTTAACTTCAGTAGCTTATCTCCCCCTTTGCCAAAAGTACGAAATTTTGAATAGTCGCCCTTGGTTCTCTAAAACTCTACCACCCCGTCCCCTCTCTACACGTTCCGTCTACCTGTCACTATTACAACGGTCTGATTGTAAACGTTCCTAGTGCCTATAAGACAGGAGAGAAAGAAAGAAAAATATAGGCGTGGCTAAATTAAGAAAAAGACAGATATCTAAGTGTAGGAGGGTTTTACGTTAACAAAACGTGCATAACTAATAAGGAAGCCCGGTGAAAGCCAGGTGGAAGAAAAATGTAGATATATGAAATCTATTTTCATAACCTCTGTCACACTAGTTTCGTTCCATTTATTTCATTCGTAAAATTGGCTTCTCATCTGTTGTGTGAATTATCATAGTTTTTTTTTTTTTTTTTGGTTAAAGCCAAATCCATGTTCAAGACCCATTATGTTACCTTGTTTCAGTAGTTCTTGCAGTTCGTACCTATTATGTTAAATGTTTCAGTAGTTCTTGCAGTTCGTACCTATTATGTTAACATGTTTCAGTAGTTCTTGCAGTTCGTACCTATTATGTTAACTTGTTTCAGTAGTTCTTGCAGTTCGTACCTATTATGTTTACTTATTTCAGTAGTTCTTGCAGTTCGTATCTATAATGTTAACTTGTTTCAGTAGTTCTTGCAGTTCGTACCTATAATGTTAACTTGTTTCAGTAGAATTTGCAGTTCGTACCTATTTTGTTAACGTGTTTCAGTAGTTCTTGCAGTTCGCACCAATTATGTTTACTTGTTTCAGTAGTTCTTGCAGTTCGTGTTCACTTTCAGCTAACAGAACTGTATTGTTTTCATAACTAAGAGTTGCATATTGATCTGCCACAGATAGTTAGTCCTGATATTTCGCATGCCTGTCTGAAGTGTTTTTCTTGTGTTAACGCTAAACAGACAAGTGGACTCTCACTCCCCTTTGTATGTTAATTTATGGTGAGTAATTCTTGCCAGATCTTACTGTCACAGTATCTTCTCATTATAGGTTCCTTAATAGTTTTATGTCTTTTCCAAATAGCATACAATTAGTTTATTATGATGGACTCCTTACGGGCTATAAAATACAAATCAATACTGGTGTTGTCATCTTTATATTTTTCTGCAAGTATTCTTATACAAAACATTACTTCTCTTCTTCAGCTACTCTGTAGAAAAACCAAACTGTTCTTCACGAACTGCGTTGTCTATATTAATTATTTTATTATACAAATTGTTCTTTTGCTTATTACACATCATACGTAATTCACTGACTATTGCTTTGTATTGTCGCGTGTTTTTTGCTTTATTTCTTTCTGCCAGTTTACTTATGATATCTTCTGTCATCTATACTAGATTTTTCACGAATTCCACCGTTGGCAAATGCTTAATCCCTGATTGTAAACTTATTTTTAAGCGGTCCCAGTTTTGTGCTTACTTTCACGTCTGTATTGTTCCATGCTTTCTGCCAGTAACCTTTAATATTTATTCCGGACCTCGTTAATTCTGTTTTATGCCTGGATGCTTCAGTGCTGATATTTCGATATGACATCCATATTCTTGATGCTTTCTGTATTTTTCAGTTTTATAATTACTTTAATCATCACCGGATTGTGATCCTAATTTATGGCAGCTCCAGGATATATCTTTGCATTTGTGCCACTATTCTTAAATCTTTTTTTTTAAATTGTGATAAAGTCGATTTAACTCCAGCAAATATTTTTATGGCTTTCCCATGTGTATAGTTTCCTCGGACCTTGTTCAGAAAATGTGTTTCATAGAACCCGCTGGTCTTCTTCACAGTAATATAATTTGTGCTTAGTAGTTTTATGTTGATTATCTGCTAGTTATTTAGTTGAATGGGATTCCACACGGTCGACATGAGAACACAACATACAGAACTGTACAAGTTATTTAGTTATGTGGTATTCAACACGGCCAACATGAAAACACCATACAGAACTGTACAAGTTATTTAGTTGAGTTGTATTCCACACGGTCGACATGAAAACACAACATACTGAAGTGTACAAGTTATTTAGTTATGTGGTATTCAACAAGGTCAACATGAAAACACAACATACAGAACTGTACAAGTTATTTAGTTAAGTGGTATTCCACATGGCCAACATGAAAACACAACATACAGAACTGTACAAGTAATTTAGTTAAGTGGTATTCAACACGGCCAACATGAAAACACAACATACAGAACTGCACAAGTTATTTAGTTAAGTGGTATTCAACACGGTCAACATGAAAACACAGCACACAGAACTGTACAAGTTATTTAGTTAAGTGGTATTCAACACGGCCAACATGAAAACAACATACAGAACTGCACAAGTTATTTAGTTAAGTGGTATTCAACAAGGTCAACATGAAAACACAACATACAGAACTGTACAAGTTATTTAGTTAAGTGGTATCCCACATGGCCAACATGAAAACACAGCATGCAGAACTGTACAAGTTATTTAGTTAAGTGGTATTCAACACGGCCAACATGAAAACACAACATACAGAACTGTATAAGTTATTTAGTTAAGTGGTATTCAACACGGCCAACATGAAATCAACATACCGAACTGTACAAGTTATTTAGTTATGTGGTATTCAACACGGCCAACATGAAAACACAACATACAGAACAGTACAAGTTATTTAGTTAAGTGGTATTCCACAAGGTCAACATGAAAACACAACATACAGAACTGTAAAAGTTTTTTAGTTAAGTGGTATTCAACACGGCCAACATGAAAACACAACATACAGAACTGTACAGGTTATTTAGTTAAGTGGTATTCAACACGGCCAACATGAAAACACAACATACAGAACTGTACAAGTTATTTAGTTAAGTGGTATTCAACACGGTCAACATGAAAACACAACATACAGGACTGTACAATTTATTTAGCTAAGTGGTATTCCACATGGCCAACATGAAAACACAACATACAGAACTGTACACGTTATTTAGTTAAGTGGTATTTGTCTTAGATTTTTGATAGGGGAATTAAGACATTGGTTGGTCCCTTCTGAATAGAAATAGAACAGGTGATAGTTCAGTGGGAGATGATAATAGAAATAGATTTTCACGAGTGAGATGGTAGAAATTAATAGAGTCTGTCCCTGAAATCGAGAATCTTCTCTCTTTCAGCCTATCTTCTACAACAGATTTAGAGGAGTCAGACAGTCTATTAGAATATATATTAATATATATATATATCACTCACATACACACACACATAAGTGACGACAGTTAGACGCACAGACGTGAAAACTATAACAATGGAATATAGATATTATGGAACGAGCTGACCGACACGCTTGAATAAAGTTTATGTAAATTTTATTAACATAAAGAAAATTGTCCACCACAAATAAGGTTGCTTATCAAGCACATATAATTACACATAGGTTAATGAATTTCTAAAAGAACAATAGACCCATAGGTGTAATTCTTTCCCTCTATGTAGAGCCCACGATCCCGTTAGCAGAAAAGTTATAGCCTCCAAAGAGTCCCAGATATATACGCTATGGTCTAAGATTTCTACTCTATAGTTTAAGAACAGAGTTGATATATTAATCTATCCTAAGAGGAAATCAGCATTTGCAACACAAATTGCATAAAGAAATTTCAAAGTAGGTACATGAATATAAATGAAAAAATCACTCGTTCTGTTTCTCTCTGTTCATTCAGCAGGGGCCCCTGACATACGTTCTTACCCACACACGTGCTGTGTTTCGCCTTCTGGCGCAAACTTCAGGACACTTCTCTATAGTGAATCTGTGTTCTTTTGATAAAGCGAATCCCAGCTCTGCAGATACAGGTTTCTTCCGATGTTCCGGGGAGCATTCGCTTTACAGCTATATGTTTCAGATTACTAGTAAGGTCACTTGAATCAGCTTAGGTAAGCAATGTTAAACGCGGTCACAGTGTCAGAATCACGAGGTTTCCACTACTTAGGAAAATGGCAGGTTTGTAACTACATTCAAATGTAAAATTCTTGGTCACGCCACAATTAATTAAAAAAAAAAACGTCGGAAATGTTATTGTTGGTAATTTCTCTCGCCACAGGGCTGAATGTACAATGAGATTGTTGAGAAGAATTATAATCTGGCTCAATAGGCCCAGTTATTGCATTTAGTTTTAAAGTTAGTGAGATGAGTACTCTGTCTCTTTCTTGATGCAAACACCATGCCAGACATGTTGTAACGTGGAAACTCACTTATTTAAATTACAAAATGTTTCTTCTATGTTTTCCTCATATACTGAAACAAAACCGCTGGTAGAGGTTGGGCTGACCCAAATACTGTATAAGGGAAGAGAAAAGTACAAAATACTTAACCATAATATTATACACACATCTGATACAGTAATCTTTTATTCCTAGTAACTGATAAAGTATGATTGTTCCATCACCATTCCATATCCTAATTGATACAAGCTGCTATTCATTCAATCTGTTGCATACCGTTTGTTCATGTGTATTCACCATTGCAGAGGTAACAGTTTCTTCATTGCATACGCTAAATAGGCTAATTATCCATGTGTGTACTGCTGTGCTGTTACCGTGTATGATATGTGAAGGGTGTGTAGAAACAGTCACTCACGCCACGATAGCTCACGTACGAGTCATGGAGGGTTGAACGCCTTGTGACAGTCAATGAACAGTTTATTTACACCACAACACGGTCACGATAACGTAGACAAAATACAGCATGTTACACAGGTCATAATAGCATACCAAAAGAAGGATCCACATTATATAATAACAATAATCCATCAAGAAGAACTACTGGCAAACGCAGTGCCCATAGTTATAGGCCTCAAATATATATGACGTCTCAGCGCTCTTTAATTCATGTACATACGACTGCTGACCATTGCAGTACTAGTAAATAATAGGCCTGTAATATTTGACGTCTCAGCGCTCTTTAATTCATGTACATAAGACTGCTGACCATCGCAGTGCTAGTAAATAATAGGCCTTCAATATATATGACGTCTCAGCGCAGTTTAACAGCTTCCTAACAGCTCCACCAAATCGCTGTACTGCAGTTAATCATAATACGGCCGGTCCAAACCTTGGCCTCACAATATAAGTCGACATATCAAGCACTGTCTTTAATCCATCTAGAAGACTGCTGATAAATAATAGGCCTCACCAATATATGACGTCTCAACGCAGTTTAATCCGTCCAGAAGACTGCTGATAAATAATAGGCCTCACCAATATATGACGTCTCAACGCAGTTTAATCCATCCAGAAGACTGCTGATAAATAATAGGCCTCACCAATATATGACGTCTCAACGCAGTTTAATCCATCCAGAAGACTGCTGATAAATAATAGGCCTCATAATATAGGTCGACATATCATGCACTGTCTTTAATCCATCTAGAAGACTGCTGATAACTAATAGGCCTTGTCACAGTGTGATTAACACAGCTGTGGACTGGCGGTGCTCCGCTGGGGGTGGGTACATAATGTCAGTCGGGTGTGAGAGGTGTTCTCATACACTTAACTTAACAACACGAAACTGCGAGGTCAGCAGGTCAGGGGTGAATGCAAGGGGTGTTCTGATTGGGCAGTGAAGAAGGGAGAGGAGGGAGAACGACGAGGTTTTGGTGATGATGGCCGACTCGTATTGTCGAATGCAAGAGGATATTTAGTTGTGAGAAGATAAGGCATTCGGTTATCTGAGATTTTCATCAATGTGTTACACTTTGCTAACTACATATATTGTTGTGATTTTGTGGTGATAATTATTTGAATACATTAGACAGAGTTGGGAACATTGCTAGTGTTCGTTATTATTTGAATGCGTGCCACTCCACCCCTCTGTCTCTAATGTGTATATTTTTGAGGACTAAGGCATATGTGTATTTAATACAAAATACTCTGTGTCAGGTGGGGAGCTCGTATTTGGGTCCTCATGTTTGATTATCTTTGCACGTCAATGCAGCGCCAGGTCAGAAATCTATTTTAGTTCACATACACTGTAGGCCTGTTTTTTTCAGTCACGTAGTTCTCATGTACTTTTTTTTGAATAGTGAGTCACGGGTCACGGATTAGCGATACACAGTGAAGTGGGGAATACTAAAGGCATTTTTTTGTACACTGAGTACTGCTTTAAGAAATTGTAATTTAATTACATTATATTACGATGGCTAGCCTCTTAGAATTTGTTGAGGTTGGTAAAGAGCTAGCATTAACAGGCCCTGCTCTACAGGAATGGGCAGAAAAAAAATGGAAAGAAAAACAGGAAAATGATAGAATGGAACGGTGTGAGGAGAGAGAATTCCAGAAAGAGATGAAGAAGATAGAAGCAGAGAAAGAGATGAAGAAGATAGAAGCAGAGAAAGAGATGAAGAAGATAGAAGCTGACAAATTCAAGATAGAAGCAGAGAAAGAGTTGAAGAAAATTGAAGCTGACAGAGAAATAAATCTGAAGAAGATAGATAATGAGTCCAGGAAGCAGGATTCAGGTGGGAAAGAATTCTCACGTCCCTTTAGACTACGGTTACCCAATTTTAATCAAGATTTGGACAGTATGGACGTGTATTTGGAACGTTTTGTAGCAGAAGTTTTGGCTTGGAAGATAAAGAAGGAGGAATGGCCTGTTCTGCTGGGAAATTTGCTTTCAGGATCTGCGTTAGAAACTGTGTATAGTATCCCTTTAACCGACAGAGCAAATTATGACATAGTCAAGGAGAGGTTGTTAAGGAAATTTCGTCTAACGGCGGAAGGGTATAGGGCTCGTTTCCGAGACGTGAGACCAAGCGTCAATCAGGATTTTGAGGATTTCATTGCGAAAATTACTCAGCTATTAAATCGATGGATTGAGATGGAAGGTATTACTAAAGACTTTGATGGGCTTTTCGACCTTATGTTACGGGACAAGGTATTGTCATCGTGTTCATCGGAGCTTATTGCGTTTTTACAGGAACGCAAGCCCAAAAACATCGGTACGATGTCAGAATTAGGACACCAATACGTAACCGCGCATCCAGGAAAGGTCATACACAGGGAGAGTATCTCTGAGACTTTCTCAGCGAGTATAGGAAAGATTACTAGAAAACCTTACAATCAACATAGATCGAAGAGTGCCGATAGATTTGGCCCCAGAAGATTTAATTATGATAGACCCTACTTTCGAGGAGACAGATCTCCTGCACGGTATGACAATTATCGGGACCATAGATCACCGAGGAAGAAATTTAACTATCAATCTGATAGAAATCAATACAGATATATTGGAGACAGAAGGATAAGTACCTGCGGAATCAAATCCAGATAGATGCGCCAAAAGAGCAGGAACAAAGCCGATTTCGCAAAAGCTCACCTTACCAAAGAAACAAATCCTTTGAGAAAAAGGAGTCAGACCGAGTAGTCAGACACTTTCCAAACAATAGTCCGAAAAAGGATAGCAATACTCAGCTACACTGTAGTCTTTGCAATGGAACAGGACATTTGGCAAAGGTCTGTGCTAATAATTCAGAACGAGTGAATTCGGCGTGCATATTAGAAACCTTTAACAATGAGATTTGCAAAGGGTGTAGGCCATTATTTGAACCAGACGGTAAGCCGATGCTTATCTGTGGTCACACTCTGCCTTGTCTCTCTTCTCTTGAAGAAAATGGTCATTTGGAATTGCATCCAGGATTTGTGCAAAAGCAGGAAGTGTCTGTGTTGAGAGACACGGGCTGCACAACTATAGGAGTTCGTAGATCCTGCATTGACGACTCATGCTTGATGGGTAAGACAGCAAGATGTGTCACTTTCGGGGGTAACATTGAGTATTACCCTCTTGCCATTATTGAGGTGGACACACCCTTCATATCTGGTAGAGTACAGGCCTGCGTACTCGAAGCACCGATAGCGGATTTGATTGTGGGTAACGTGCAAGGTGTGCAGGAATGTACTCAGATGGACATTAGGAAATGGATGGACAATCGTGTGCTTATGGCCAATGCGGTGATTACTAGGGCACAGTCAAAGGCAGATGACGCATTAGAAGCGACGCATCATGAAGCTAAGACATCGGAATTGGTCACTGGAAGTCAGGATACACAGGTGTCGGACTTTATCCAGCACCAACGGTCAGACGGATCATTGCGCAAATTTTACAACTTTGCCGAGAGAGGTGATGTAAAGTGCACGAAGCTGGCCAGACATTGGTTCGAGCTCAAGAATAATGTTCTCACTAGGTGTTTCGCTAAGGGAGTACAAACTCAGCGCCAAGTGGTGGTACCGTGTAGTTTTAGAGCAAAAGTGTTAGAGGTTGCACATGACTCCCCTTTCGCTGGACACATGGGTGTGGCTAGAACGCTCCAGAGGCTGCTGTCACAATTCTATTGGCCATTGTTTAGCAAGGACATTAAACTATATTGTAGGTCCTGTAAGATATGCCAACAGATGAGGCATAAAGGCAGAACTCCCAAAGCTCCAGTGCAGGTTACGGACTTGTCAGTACGACCTTTCCAGAAAGTAGCGATTGATATTATAGGCCCCCTCTCGGTCACTTCAGACAGGGGATATCGTTTCATTTTAACCATGGTAGATTTGTGCACCAGGTGGCCGGAGGCGGTGCCGATGAAGATTATTACTTCACAAGCAGTCGCAGAGGCTTTGCAGATGTTGTTTTGCAGGTTTGGATTTCCGGAAGAGATATTATCGGATAGGGGCCGTCAGTTCATTTCGAAGGAGATGTCAGAAATCACTGGGCTGTTGGGTATTGCCCAAACATTTACGAGTCCATATCACCCTCAGTCAAACGGAGTTTGCGAGCGTTTTAACGGTGCGTTAAAACACATGCTGGCAAAAGTGACCGCAGAATCTCCACAAGAATGGGATAGGTTACTCCCAGCGGTCCTGTTTGCCTATAGGGAGGCTCCCCAAGAGAGTACAGGATTTTCCTCTTTCGAATTACTGTATGGGGCAAACCCAAGGGGGCCGATGCACATATTGAAGGATTTATTAACTGGAAAATGTGCAAATAGCACCTCAGTTACGAGTTATGAGTATGTAGTGAGCCTCAGAGAACGTATTGTAAAATCTTGTTTGGTGGCACGTGATTGTTTGGCGGGGTCGTTAGCACGGTATCGGAAGTACGCAAATCGGAACTCCAAACTAGTATCCCTGGTTCCAGGTGAGGAAGTTTGGCTACTTTTACCAGCTAAAGAGGATCGCTTGAGCATTACGTGGCAAGGACCATTCAAGGTGGTTAAAAAAATGACAGATGTCGATTACCTAATTTCGGTCCGAAATAAGGAGAAGGTATTTCATGTGAATATGCTGAGGCCATATGTAGAACGACCTGAGTCGTTGAAAGCAGTCACAAGGGCAGCACAGACTGAAGCAACAGTGGCATGTACAGCAGTCATTGATGACACGGGAGATGAAAAAGGTGAAGGGAATATCCAGTTATCCCTCGTACCCCTGGTTCCTTCGGAGTCATGGAATATGGTGCGAATCGGGGATGACCTAACAGTAGAACAAAAGTCGGAAGTACAGATTATATTAACGGAGTTTAAGGATGTCCTCACAGATCTGCCAGGACGGACAGACATGATTTGTCATGATATCACTCTGACATGTGATCAGCCTATTAGGGTAAAACCGTATCCATTGCCCATGCATTTCAAATCAACTGTCGAGAGAGAAATTGGTGATATGCAACGACTGGGGATAATTTCTCCGTCTGATTCACCATATTCTTTTCCAATGGTTGTGGTTCGCAAGAAGAACGGATCTCTTCGTATATGCATTGACTTTCGGAGATTGAACAGCATTACCGTCGTTGACGCTGAACCAATACCTAATCAGGAAGATCTGTTAACACAACTCACCCACGCTACATATTTCAGCAAACTCGATCTGTCTAGAGGCTATTGGCAGGTACCCCTTGCGGAGGCTGTGAAACCTCTTACAGCATTTAGCACCCCCTAAGGATTGTTTCAGTTCAATGTCATGTGCTTTGGCTTAGTGAACGCGCCCGCCACATTTGTGAGGATGATGAGAAGATTGTTAGGACATCGTTCAGATATTATTACATATGTCGACGATATATGTTTGTTTCATGAGTCATGGGAGGATCACATGATGGGGTTATCTTCCCTATTGCAGTGTCTAAGGCAGCATAATTTAACGGCACGGCCGAGTAAAGTTTGCATAGGTTTTAAAGAGTTAAGTTTCTTAGGACATACTGTAGGTCATAAGCACCTGAAACCGGAAGATGTAACAGTTACAAAGATTTTACAGTTGCAGACACCTAAAACAAAAAAGCAAGTGAAAAGTCTAATTGGACTTGTGAATTTTTATCACAAGTTCATCCCTCAGTTCTCTTCCATTGCAGCTACACTTACCTCGCTAACGAGTAAGGGGATGCCAAATAGGGTCGTGTGGACACAGACTGCGAGATAGCCTTATCTAGAATCAAGAGGGTGTTCTCTAGGAAACCCATCTTACTGATGCCAGATTTACGCAAACCCTTTGTTTTGCAGACAGACGCATCTTCTGTAGGAATTGGAGCTTGTTTAATGCAAGACCACCAGAGTACCTTACATCCAGTGATGTATGTGAGTCGGAAGCTGTTGCCGGCTGAGACTAGGTACTCCACGATTGAAAGGGAGTGCTTGGCAATTGTGTGGGCAGTTTCAAAGTTGTCCCGATATTTGATAGGTGCACATTTTGTATTACAGACAGACCATCGACCACTCTCATTTTTACAGTCGTCGAAATCGACAAGCTCGAAATTAACTCGTTGGACTCTCTTACTGCAGCAGTACAAATTTACTGTTTTACCCCTAGAGGGTAAGCTCAACGTTGTAGCTGACACTCTGTCTCGTTTGTAGAATGATTGTTTTTTTTTCTTGGATTTTTCCCCCACACGATGTTTCAGTGAGTATGCAAGATATGTGAAGACAAGAAGGATATGAATGTATACTTGGCTCAAAAGCTGGATGTTGGGTGTTTGGAGTGCGCCCAGCCGCCTTCCAAAAGAAAAAAAAAATTTGTTTTTTTTTCCCGGGGGGGGGGGAGAGTAGATGTCACAGTGTGATTAACCCAGTTGTGGACTGGCGGTGCTCCGCTGGGGGTGGGTACATAATGTCAGTCGGGTGTGAGAGGTGTTCTCATACACTTAACTTAACAACACGAAACTGCGAGGTCAGCAGGTCAGGGGTGAATGCAAGGGGTGTTCTGATTGGGCAGTGAAAAAGGGAGAGGAGGGAGAACGACGAGGTTTTGGTGATGATGGCCGACTCGTATTGTCGAATGCAAGAGGATATTTAGTTGTGAGAAGATAAGGCATTCGGTTATCTGAGATTTTCATCAATGTGTTACACTTTGCTAACTACATATATTGTTGTGATTTTGTGGTGATAATTATTTGAATACATTAGACAGAGTTGGGAACATTGCTAGTGTTCGTTATTATTTGAATGCGTGCCACTCCACCCCTCTGTCTCTAATGTGTATATTTTTGAGGACTAAGGCATATGTGTATTTAATACAAAATACTCTGTGTCAGGCCTCATAATATAAGTCGACATGTCAAGCAGTGTCTTTAATTCATCTAGAAGACTGCTGATAAATAATAGGCCTCATAATATAAGTCGACACATTAAGCAGTGTACAGGCTTCCCTCGAAAACACTGGGCTGATTTCTCCAGTCACGCCCAGGACACAAACTCTTCAAAAATGTACATAATCTTTAAACACTGGCCTGTATACTCAAAGGCCTAAGAAACATCTCCTTAGCTAATACATCTCATCTGGGATAATCACACATAATATATCTCAGCATAAATGCATGTACACTGGTACACATTGAAAAACACTTTACATCTCTCCAGTGCACTCGCCCAGTACACACTGACACCAAAAAACATTCTCCCCCATTACACCCCAACCAATCACATCCGTGGGGCTTCCCGAGAACTTTCGCTCACCGCTCAAAAATAGCTTAGAACATTTAACTCACGTGGAACTCCGCCACCGTGACAAGCATTCTGAATCTCGAAGATTCGAATGCGATACACTCATATATTTTTTTAAATAAATTAACAGCTAGACAACAGCTGTTCAAGTGGAATAACAACTATAATCTATGGTACATCCGAGACTCATAACGATTACTGCCCTTGCTTAAATTTGGACTTATCAAACCGCTGGTAGAGGTTGGGCTGACCCAAATACTGTATAAGGGAAGAGAAAAGTACAAAATAATTAACCATAATATTATACACACATCCTATCCTACCCTCGCGTTAAAATATAATATTCACTTCGGTTATTAACTTTAAGTTAGAGTCTATAAGCTTAGCGCTTGTCTCATCGTTTAAACTTCCGTGAAATAAATTCTAGTCATTAAAAGAGTCAATCATCATGAATTAGAAATACTTAAGTATCTCGTCAATACTCAATGATGAATCAGCGCATGTACTAGTTAGTTAAAATATTCTCGGACTAGTTACTAGCAATTTAATTAAATTAATTAATAGCCGAATGAGTTTTAGCTAGAAATTATAATTATTTTGCTATCCACTGTAACACAATGAACTTAGAGAAAATAACTGACTTATCATTTAATCACTCTACACATAAATCTAGTGAAGATATAATAGACGATTTACCACTTAAATCACTCACAAATACTATCAATATTATTTACCTCCAAAACAGAACTACAGGCTATCACCGCGAAACTGAGAACTATCCTTTATACAGGTAGTCTAGAACTCGGCTATGTCGAGAAACTAAGAACTTCACTCTACAAGGTATTCAGAACGAAGGAAGCTGTCTTCTAACTGAGGAGTACTGAATGAATTAAAGTTAGATTTCCCGAGTATATATATATATCTCTCTGAAATCAAAGGAAAAAATATTACGTCTAAAATCCGAAAACCAGACTCGCTTGCCATATGTAGCACCTTCGTCCGGATTACATATTGCCGTGCTCATTCTACAAATGAAACGAATTCTACACACCCTTACCGCTCTGTCTCGCCCTCTGGCAGCGTACACACTGCTTAAAATCGGGCTAGCAACGTCTTTGATCTGGCTATGCTCACCATGTTTTAATTACTTTTCTAGCAAGCTGGTTACCAAGGGAGGCAATAAAATTGCTCATCTGGTTTCCCCTTGATCGAAAGATACGTTGCCAGCTTTCTCTGTTGCAGCATCTTACACGATTTCTGCCTGCAGACTCGGTCATAAACGAAATACACTCAACCTCGTCTTTCATCTCACATGTTACATCGTGAATAATTAACTTATAGGCGAGCAGATTAGAGAAAAGTGATAGACGCTCGTCTTACTTCTTATCCCTGTCTAGAACGAATTAACACGATTCGGTCTCATCAAAGAACTTAGCTTAACAGCAATAAAATGCGTTGCTCATTTAGCAAGGAAAAGACAAAGGTACGAATTGCTAACAATCTAGTGTATGCAAAAAGAAAGGTAAAAGAGCGAAAGAAAGGTAACAGAGCGGAATTCAAGGAAAAGACAAGTGTAGAATAAAGAATAGATATCTGAAATTTATTAATCATAAATCTCTCTGCCACAGTATTCAACACGGCCAACATGAAAACACAACAAACAGAACTGTACAAGTTATTTAGTTAAGTGGTATTCCACACGGTCGACATGAAAACACAACATACAGAACTGTACAAGTTATTTAGTTAAGTGGTATTCCACACGGTCGACATGAAAACAAAACATACAAGTGGTATTCAACACGGTCAACATGAAAACACAACATACAGAACTGTACAATGTATTTAGTTAAGTGGTATTCCACACGGCCAACATGAAAACACAACATACAGAACTGTACAAGTTATTGAAGTTAATAAACAGTTTGATTATGGAAAGAAGCCAACAACACAATTGATAAACAGTACATGAACTGGAGTTTCGTCAAACTTCAAACGTTGTTCTCAGAGGCAGTAAGTCGACCATGGCTTCTCAGAGGCAGTAAGTCGACCAGGGTAAGATTTTAAACGATGCACGAACAATTACGAGGCATGTTGTCATAAAAGAAATGTTAGTTATTTAGTCAATTTACGGTCCATTAGATTATTATCACTGCTACACATGTGATTTAGGTAAGGTTACTCCATGTCTTCATATTTAATACATCCATATAATTTTCACTACAAATATCTAATGACGGTCGCCTGCAATGAAATGACCACAGCAGTGATACATGTAACAGAAACAACACAGTTTCACCCTCCCAGGTTGCTGGGTTTATATCCAGTGCTCTAATATCTCTCCTGCACAACCCTCCTATTTATATCACTGCCGAGAGCAATCTTGAGAGTAATCTTGAGCAAAGGATTCTGCCTTTGAAAAATTCAACCGTTTACTCGACCTGTCTGGCCATTCGTGGACCACTGCGGCAGAACTATAACAATAACAAAACGTTTGATTTACTAAAATATTAGGTATTCATTACAGTTACAAAATTAAGACAAGCACAGAGGTCACACATAAGACCAATAAGGAAAAGTCTGGAAGAACATTTGTTTCGCTGAAACATTTTACATCCCCTGAGAGCTGTCAGTCATGAGTTGACAGATTTGTCTCGCTCGATTGGTGAAATAGTTTTTAGATGACAAGAGTCCGGACAGCTTCCGTTGGTCTCATGCGATAGTACGGTACATACTGTAATTATTTTTTGTTTCTTTTGACAGTCACATAATTATAGGGAAGCGACATAGAAGTGCTTTCATTTTAAATGGTTTGCTCGGGGAAATTTCATGACTGCAACCGCAGTTTAAGGGGAAAACAGAACCCGAGGAAAAAAAAAAAAAAAACAAGGTTGTCGAGCAAGTCGTGGAGTTGGTTGTTTTTAGTGGGAGTCTGTAAAAAAAAATGTCCAATATTAAATTGATGTAGTTTTAGAAATGAGTATTGATAAAACTGAAGAGACTCTGATAAGATATCAGAAGCTGAAAGAATTAATATGATAAATAAAGTACATCAAAATATATGTGTTTGTATACCAGAGAGGAGAGTGAGAGACTGAGAGAGGTGGCAGAATTGAAGAAATCTGGTGCAGTGATAATAAATACTAAACCCTGAACAGGACCACTAGTTTCCATCAGCTACACATTGAAGCCCGAAAAGGTTATCACAAAATAACAAGACCTGCCGTACCGAATAACGGAGCTAAAAGAGCCAGTATTATCTTTACGGGGATTTACAGGAAAATAACAGCACAACAATAGTACAAGTCGACAGCACTTCTTCCTCATTGGACAAACAAGCGAAACAGAAGATACCAGACAAGTTACTATACAAATGTCAGTTTATGAACAGACAGTGAAAACGAAATTAGCCACACAAAATTTATTTAAAAAATAACAAATAACAAAATAGTAGAATTCACAAGAACATTGCGCAGAAAGACAGATGGTAGGCGCTTGCTAATCGAGTATATAAAAGTTGTCTGCGTCGGTCACAAGTTTAGATAATTGGAACTAGAATAGATTCGATAATATTAAATAAATCAGTAAATCATCACTATTCAGCCCCCACGGAAGCTTAGACCTTCAACAAATGTGCGCCACGTCATCATAACTTCTGTTATCCACTCAAGGTCTTCCCTCGCCTTCTTATCTAATGTATGTCTCCAGCTCTCTTCTTCATGTTTTTTTTTTAAATCTCCTTCTATCTCTCTAATCCTAGGGATTCCAGAACAAATTACTGCCTTGTTATGTAATCACAATAATATTACATAATACCACCGAGAATACATTCATTCCCTACCATCGTCTTCCACGTCTGTTTCTAAAACAGACGACTGAGTATAAAGGTCACCGGAAGTAGTCAAACCGTGGAAGATGAACGTTTTCTTACTTTCCAAAAATAATTCCAATTTTGAAAGTCGTAAGGGAGCTGCGCTGGTTTAATGGTTACCACATTGCTCTGGCGATCAGGTGTTCAAGGTTCAAGCCCTGGCGTGAGCATTTGAAGAGTTGTCACCGACCGGGATTTTGACTGAATAACCTGAACGGCTTCTGAGATAAACCCTCTGTGCATGGGAAGGAGCGAAGCTCCTGACCGGGTTGGAAGGAAAGTCCAAAGGTTTCCCAGCCTCGCAATGACATGTCATTGGGCCGAAGGGCTGAAAGCCCAAGTGCCGCTGGTTACGAAAAAAAAAGTCGTACAGAGGCCGTCGCCCAAGCAAAAATTTGAAAATTAGAAACCTACCCACCACAAAAATATTTATAGAATGTGTGATTCCTTTATACCTCACGGTAGAAGGGGAACGACTAAGTAAGTAAGTAAGTGATTCCTTTATACACAGTCCTTAAAACCAAACCAAACCAATTCTCCTTGTAATATAGCAAACCTAAATGTTCCAGCAACCATCGAATTATCTCGTTAACTTGTACTAGGAGCTGCAAATATCCCACCACATATGATAATGGTATCAATATTTTTAATCTCATTCTCTAAAAGAGAAATCATAGATAAAATATTTAGTAACTAGTGTAAACGCCCGTCGTAAGACGGGAATTACATTCATCACAACAACCAACAGACAGATAAACACCTAAGTTAAGATCCTCAACAAATTGACAACAATATGACAGTCACAAACACATAACACTCTAAAGATTATCTTATTAAGTCAAGGGTTAAATTTTAACAAATGTATTGAATTTTTTTCAATAAATAGATATCCCGATCCTACTACACAGTGAATCAGGAATCACAATCAAATGTAAACACAATGTTTATGTACAAAATTTTATACAAAGGATCTTTGTCCCGATATATAATATTATTATAATATGAGTGTAATGTTGTGAGGTAGTATTATGAGGCAATACTGGCTGTTTAAGCTAGGTTGTTGGTTGTCATCACGACTTCATGTGTTTGTTACTGGTGGAAATAATATTAAAGGATTCACAGATTCTTTTACTTTTTAAAACAATTACTGTCCCCCTTGGACTATTTATGTAAGTTCAATTGAGGTGGGTTATACAAGGGTGAGCTGCTCGTGCTGAAACATTCTTAGCTCATATAGCGGCTGCAGGAAAACTGTATCCTCTGCTCACTTGCTTCTTAGTTTGCTAGAAAAACCCACAATGGCCGATATCTTGGGCAAGGAGTCTGCTGCCAGAGTTCTGGATCAAGCAAAGATCAGACCATTTGCTGCTATATTAACATCAGTACCACGGTCCCTGAAATAAGAAGGTTGTGCCTCCTTCTTCATAACTAATATATAATATATTTCCACACTGTCGTACAAGACAGTACAAACATAAAGTTCAGCGCTGTAGGCCAACTGCTATCTTTTCATGTGACAATATACACCAGTATTTCTCTCCCTAATGGTTACAACGCCTCTGCAATTCCAGCGTTAATCCCTTCTATACAATAGGATAGGTGTCATGTTACATATGGCAATCCAATATATTATCTGTATAGGCAGTTATACTCCTCTCTGACAATCTTTACAAGGTGGAGCAATATCTAGGCTTTGCCTCATGTTCGCTACTGAACCACACACATACAGACATAATTTATCATTTCACATTCAATTTTAATATAAAATGTATATTAAATATGTCTAGCTTACCACAATTCAAGGAAATATTAAACAAGTAACGTTGACTGGTGATGAATTCTGACACAATTTCGATCTGCCTCTGTCCAGGCTTTTCCTTTATTAGAAAAATTCTTAGCCTGCTCTCAACGTACTTGATTTTCACAAGATTTATTTTCAAAAATGGCAGTGAACTGACGTTTCTATTTGACCATATCTAACGTTCTAACCAATCAGGCCATGTTTACATGAGCCTTTGAAAAGGACTATCCATCTTATACGTTGCCATTAACAACAATATCTGTATTTGCAGTTAGACCAATAAGGTTTCGCCTTACATTTTACTACCGCCAATCAAATCGTATCTAACTTGTCGGCCTCATTTCCCCCAAAGCAGTGTTTTCCAAACATGTCATAAAAAAAATAAGCAGATATGATCTTGTGCTGTCAGTCAACCCCACTATAGTATTTTGGCTATAATTTGTTAATTAATAGACTATTTGCGTAACACAGAACATATTCTTTGTCAGCAAGTCCTAAGCTACAAGAATATATACGTTTAATGGGGCTAAGTGGCTTCGTTCAAAATATGTATTTTTCTATGATAGTCGTGTATTTTTTTAAATAATCACATACAAATGTGACCATGAGAATAAATGCAAAAAATGATAACAAGGTCGAACTTGAAGATACGCCACTAAAAGATGTAGAATCGTACACATATCTTAGCAGCAATATAGACAAAGTTGGAGGGACAGACAATGATATTAAAATAAGAATACAAAAAACCAGAGGAGCTTTCATTGCGTTGGGAAATATAGGGATCAAGAGAAATCAAGTCTAACAAGAAAATAAGAATCTTCAACTCAAATGTCAAGTCAGTCCTATTGTATGGCTCTGAAACATGGAGAACAACAAAAACAACAACCAAAAAGCTACAGACTTTTATAAACGGGGGCTTGCGTAGAATAGAAGGACTGAAATGGTATGACAAAGTCACGAATGTGGAATTGATGACAAGAACCAGACAAGTGCCAGTGGAACAAGAGTTGAGAAGAAGACGCTGGCGATGGATAGGACACACATTGAGGAGACCTGTTAATAGCATTACAAGTCAATCCTTGTTCTGGAATCCACAGAGAAAGAGAGGCAGAGGTAGACCAAACAACACACGGAGAAGAGAACTGGATACAGAAGTGAAAATGATGAGGAAAACATGGAAAGAACTTGAGCGGATGGCACAGGACAGGAAGACTTGGCATGCGTTTGTTGAAGGCCTATGCTCCTTGGGGAGCTAAAGGGTATTGATTGATTGACATACAGATGTCTATTCCTATATATCCTCTGCCGCCAAGTTCTCCCGCGTTAATGTTCCACTATTTTCACAAAATCTTGTCTCCCGTCTCTCACCCTTCCCTCACTATCCACAGATTGGAAAACCCTATTAAATCCTTGGACGAGATCCGGAGTTGGGCGTGAAATGTCACCAACTGGCAGGGTCAAGCCCGCATTAGCTACTGACTCCCCATCACTGGAAAGGTTGGAGGTGTCCGGTCTAAAAGAGGCCCTAAACCAAATACGCGCTGTTCGTTAGCTTATATTCTGGGTCCTGGTGCCCTTTCATTGATGGTCCGAGATTATAAGAGAAATAACTAAAAAAAAATAAAAATGTTTTATTGAACAATAGAAGCTTTCTTGTCTTCGTGCCGTGAGGTTAAATTAACAAGCAAAATATCATGGTTAGTACTCTGGACCTGTTCGGTTCATTATTACTTTTAACAATTTAATTTGTTGAATTATTTTGAAAAGAGAAGTGAGAAACATTGCAATAATCCCGGAACATTAAAATTTATGTTTGAAGATCAGAAAAGAGAACCTGGAAGTACATAATCTGAAGCTACTTTAAATTAATATTGTGCCGACGGACGTTTTATAATACGAATCGCTCTCTTGTTTTATATACTTTCAATATCCTTAACCAGTTTCTGATCGCTAGAGAAGGTTGTAGAAAACATACGAAGGTGGAGGTGATAGGAAACTTAACAAGTGTGTATAACCAAACAAGTATGTTTATACAAAGCTGGAGGTAATAGGAAACTAAACAAGTATATACAACCACATGAAGCCAATGACAATAGTACAGTACATTAAGTTTAATGAAAAAAAAAACGAAAAAATAGAACGTGCGAAAATGGAAAGTAACAGACCCGGAATGGAAACTACAAGTCCGGAGAGCCAAGATGGGATTCATGACGATATTGGTCATCTCTGCATTTTTATCTGCTGTGTAAGCAGGGACGTAAATCTCTTATGCTTGTTGTTGTTGTTGCTGTTTAACAAGCTTCTCGCTCATTTACAGCCAAAGCCAAGTTGTCGACTCCTTAGTATTATCTACACTGTAGATCTAGACTTTTCCTGTGGTTTTTCTGCCATTCCGAAACGTGTTGAGTTGGAAGTCATGAGCTCCAATTTCTCCAGCTTGGCTTGCATTTAAAGGATTGTCACATCTGGTCCCAAGCTAGGAATAAAAAGCGCGTTTCATACTGTGTATTCCCCGCCATCCAAGGGGGCTCTCCAACTATACAGAGCTAAAATACTGTGCTCTGATTCTGGGTTTTCCCAAAGGAATTGTCACGTCCTGCGCAGAACCACTTCTCAGCTCCCTCTGCCTGTCACTGGGTCCATAGCGAGATCCTCCATCATGCAGTCAACCAGGTCAAAGCCAAAAAATCAAGTCTGGGTAATCTCTGAGTGTTGCGGGGGTTCGTTCGGTTGATTGGGTTTCTCATTCTATTATTATTAGTTGAATATGTATGCTTTTCTTATTCATCATCATCTCAGTTGAAGTCAATACAAATGGTTTTCGTTAATTAATGAGGGTCCAAGAAAACATTGGTTCCGTACGAACCTGATTATCATTAGTATAAACTTCATATGAAGAAGAGTTCATCAGGTCAAACAACAATCAATATCTCAAGTCGAAGTAACCAACCGTAATCGAAGTAATGTGGGTAAGTCCTTAATTGAGTCCAAACGTTTATTTGACGAAACAACGGATGAAGACATCACAAGTATTATTTATTGATAGCATACATCTATAATAAAATACATTTGAATCCGTATCCTAATCTCAGTCCGTGTCCAGTAAAACGAATTAACATAGCCAGAACATCATAGCTGTGTGCACGCGCGGTTGGGGTTTCCAACGGCCGACAATGAGCGTATGCGTCTGATAAATATAATATTATGGACTGAAATAACCTTCCTTGAAGTAGGTTATCTACTAACCTATTATATTATTTGATTCATATAGCTTGGACTGACCCTGAGTCCCTACTTCGAAGCACTTATATAAATATGTGGCAATACAATGCCTAACACTGGACGAATATAGGACGCGTCTTCACAGCTTGACGGTCAACGTAAAAAGGGTCTCGTATCTAAGTCACGATGCGTGACCTATCAACGCTAACACGTTATAAATCGATCGTTTATATAGCGTTCAATAGTCCGTGAATTCTTAACATCCAATTATATTAAACGCTGTGACCCTAGAAGTAGCACCCTGCCAACTATAGCAGACGACTTCAATAAAATACCGTAACACTGAGCTAAAACTGTAAATACATATAGTGGAAACGACATGCTTTAACAGAGATCCTTGTAATACTACACGCGGATCACGTTCCAGATGTGTGGAATATCGTAAGCCAGTGTATGGGACCATATACGAGACCTACACACAATGATGAAAAGACCCAAGTTATATAACGTGGTCTTATAGCAAGAAAATATGAGCAGTCCAAGATTATCCTTGAAGGGGCAGTCCCAGTAATAACACAAAAATATAACCCAAAAAGTCGCATTGGACAGACACTAGTCAGAAACAAGCAAGTAACCCGCCAAAACATGGCGAGGGTAGAAATAATTATGCTATTCTCTTTCTGCTTCCTGTCCTGATGACAGCACTAATTCTCCTGTTGTCATTTTATTCATTTCCCTGCCATTTCAACTTGATTAGGTCATGACTTATGATCAATGTACTATGAAACAATTTGAGAGGTTTGCGTGCTTATTTAATGGGTGTTCAATATAGCTCTCATTGTGCCATTTCTGTACTTTCCCGAAAATTCACCATGCAGACATTGCAAGGCATTCGCGTTCTTTTAATGAGTGTTCATTTAGCCTTCATTGTGAAATGTGCGTCATTTCCTTATGTTCCCTAATAGTAGATGGGATTATTTCACTGATTTATTCACAGACATTTCAGTAAGACACAGATGGACAGAAAAGACTTCTTCAGACACACATATAACTCGTGCTGGCTCACGATAGATAGATGTGGAAACACTCAATAATGTTTTAAAACTGGAACTAATGCCACAGCAGCTATCGAGGTAATAGAGCTAGGAAGGAAGGAATTTGCAGTTGCGCGTGTTTTTTATATGTGGGTGTATTGAAGGACACTGTTACACTGGAACTTAATACCAGTTTCACAACAACAACAAGCTCAGAGATTTACGTCCCTGCTCACACAGCAGATAAAAATGCAGAGATGACCAATATCGTCATGAATCCGATCTACAATGCGTAGAAAAAAAAAACTGCAAATATTTAAATGTGTTATTAATACCAGTTTCACCGCAAATATTGAATTTTAAGCTTAGTTCTTCAGTCCACTTGATGTTTGTTAATTATAGACATGCATTATTTCGTTGAGTACACTGATTGTAGCTGGGTAGATCAGCGCTCTAACCACTAAGTCGATCGGACGCTCGAGAGACGCGTTGGGCAGACAGTATTGAGAAACGAGCAAGTAAGATGCGATTAATGTGATGTTGTACATAGGGCTAGCACCTAATGATGTTTTTACACACAAAACTGATACACAAAACGCCGCTGCAATAGCACATGAATGCTTTGTTGCCGGCGCCACGCAGGGTGGGGCTGGCTGGCTGAAGTGATTGCTGCATACAACGGAAAGGGAGAATAATAATGGTGATAATGATGAATATTCTGTTGATTTCTTTCTTCTGTTTATTCATTAATATTTTGCGTTTTTTTCTTCTGTTATCCATTTGCGTAAGCCAGTCCTTGTTATGATAACCTCCCCTGGATAAGACCAAGAAACACATGTAGACGAGAACTGCAGACAGAAGTGAAGATGAAGAGGTAGAAAGAGCTTGAGCTGATGGTACATGACAGGAGAACTTGGCATGTGTTTGTTGAAGGCCTATGCTCCTTGGGAAGCTAACGGGTATTGATTGATTGACTTCTTCTTCTTTGATCCCTAGCCGCCGACCGTCACAGCAGTCCGTGGCCATCACGCCTATTGGCGTCTTTAGGGCAGCAACAAATTGATTCCACTTTGCTCGGTCGGTGGCCATCCTTCATACAGTGCCCCAACTCTGTTTCATTCTTTGCATCTCAGCCTCCACAGTCCTCCGCCAAGTTGTTTTTGGTCGGCCTCTCTTTCGTTTTCCTTCAGGGGTCCATAGCATAGCTGTTCTTGTGATGGCATCGGGGTCTCTTCTGAGGACATGGCCAACCCAACTCCAGCGTCTGCCAGCTATGATGGTGTGCATGTCCTCTTGCTTGCTCCGAGTAAGCAGATCTTGGTTGGTGATGGTATTCGGCCAAAAGATTCGGAGAATTTGTCTTAGGCAGGTTGTGTGGAAAGAGGACAATTTCGAAATTTCCTTCTCTGTTACTCTCCAGCATTCCGCACCATAGAGAAGCACAGAAAGCACACAGCTCTGATATAATCTTAATTTTGTGCTTGTGCTGTACTGGGAGGACTTCCAGATGTTGTTTAGACTATAAAAGGCTGTTCTTGCTTTGTTCATTCTGTTGTTGATGTCTTTGCTTGCTCCTCCATCTTGTGTTACTATGCATCCTAGGTATGTGAAGGTGTCTGTCTGTTCCAGTTGTTGATTCCTTACTGTTATGGGCTCGGGGTTGCTCACATTGAGTGTCATGACCTCTGTCTTCTTTAGATTGATGTTCAGGTCCACCTGCTGGCTATACTTATTAAGTCTATCCGTTTTTTCCTGGATGTATTGATGTGAATGTGCTAGTAGTGCAATGTCATCTGCATATTCCAGATCTTCCAATGTAGAAAACGTAGTCCATGTGACGGTATTGTCTCCCCTGCTTTCCAGTAGTGGCCCAACAACGGCCAAAACTCAAGAGTATCTAATATAGACTTCAGTGGAGTCTATTTGTACACACGATTACTCTTGGCAGAAATGTAGATAGAAGAGTAGCAAAGCTTCTATCACATGGGAGTCTTCACAAGAAATTCAGGTAAGCGAAAACAATGCTGGCTGTCGTTTAACACTTTTGTGAAGAATTTAAGCACTTATCAGCTCGTTTAAGCCCCCACCCCTGATTTACTCAGTGGAATTCTCTTATTCAAGTACAGCTATGTTTAGAATGTGTGTAGTAAGTGACTGAGACAAACATGCAGTAACTTTAAAATGATCAAATCGAAGTTAAATTTGTAACATTACAAATAACAAAATTTAATAATCACTTTAGTTGTAACAGTTTGAAAATAATTTGAATAGTTATGGATAAAGAAAAGCTATCATCCTCATATTTGGGGATTGCGAAACGGGTTAAGAAGTTCAAATGGAAGCATATGTTTGAACTTAGCTGCCAATGACGGTTCTGTTTTTTTTTACACTGATCACTCGTCTCTGGTCAAGGTGGTCGGGTGTAGCTCGTCTCCCAGAAACTTCAAGGAAAGTCTACACAGTGCATCCTATGTCTTAAAGCGTAGGCCACTGATCCCGTCTTGCTCCAGAAATAGTACGTTCTGCTGGTACCACCAATAAGCCAATCCTGGCTACAGACTTGTCGCACAGATGAATACAAGAGACGAATCGTTCTCTTACAACACGTGTCTGTGATTTCTTTTAATTTTACTATAGATTGCCCCTTCTGACTCCGTGTTTATTCAATTTCCTAGTTCCAGTATTTCTTATTACAATTTGAAAGAGATTTCCTGTGCTTTGTAAGTCTTATCTGGTTCTCCAATAAAAGGTCCGGATAACAATTAGGAATTATGAATCTAGTTTTTCCTCTGGCGAAGGTCTGATGTTGTCTTGGCGAGCGTGCAAATCACAGAGAAATAAAACTCTGAAATTGTCAGCCTATATTCCCTCCAATGATGTTATGAATCTAATCAGAAAGATCCAATCATTTCAAATCATGCAGATAGGGTGTGATATTTCAAAATAGTCCCACGTGAAGTAAGGTGCGTGCCTACAAAGGTCACGTGTTACCATATATGGACATCTGATGTCTTGCATACACTCTCACCAACATATTTGTAGACTCATATTGTCTAAAATGTAACAAATCCATGATTACTTTTTAACCAAGGACCGGAAGCGATTATATCACATTTATCTGCCCACACGTGTCACACAGACAGTAATGTCGTCTTATCAGCGGTTCAATCTAAACGCGCTGGCGACTATCTTATCTCAGCTCCTCGTAGGCTGGGATGACCGGGTAACAAACCGGTGACATATCTGCAAAGAGTGTCCCAAATGTGATATTTATCATCTACAAGGGTGATTTGATAAAATCACATATCTGCTACTTAGCAGGCAAATAAAGAAAGAAATAAAGAAAGAAAAGTGCGATAGTTGACAGCACATAATAAAAATCAGTACCACAAATGTACCGATACTGCCGGAGAGAACCAAAGATCGACAGAGGTCGCCCCGTTTTGTCACAGTCCATCTTATTCCTCTTGGACTGCTCTCTGTTGTCTGCCGCATCACCCAGTCTATGACTGTTAAAAATAGAGTGGTTGATAAGGGGTATCCCTGTCGTACTCCTGTCTTCACCTCAAAGGTTAGGTTGCTCTGCCCCACGCTACACGTAAAGTTGGCATAGAGGCTTTTTATGATTGACACTATGCAGCTTGGAATTCCGTAAGTCCTCAGCATTTTCCATAGACTGTCCCTATGTATAATGTCAAAAGCCTTTTCAAAATCAACGAAATTAATGTACAGCTGTCTCTGCCATTCTGAGCACTGCTCTATAAAGTTCCTGATTGACTGGTTTGCGTAAAAATCGTCGTTTTTGTTCATGATGAGGATCTGTTTCTTTTAGAATCATTGACATGTTTTCCATATTTGACTAATATGCGGTTCTACATTGAGCTAGCAGCTTCACCATGTCAAACAAACGGAACCACCTCTACAAACAGTATGTGAATGCTTTGTACATACTTCCTGTAAGAGGACCAGCTATACTGGTGGTTCCATGCTCCATTGGGCGTGAAAAGAAAAATTGATGATTACATAATGCTGGTCTTTAGGCTTACTTTGTCAATATATATAAAATCCCAGCTTTTTCTGTCAGTAACGCTAAGGGATGCAACTTTTGTTGAAAGTTAGACATTAATTGTATTGTTTCCCTTATATGTACTCTCCCGAAAATAGTAATACTTACCAAAGAAGAATGCGCAAATGACGGTGTGCACAAAAATATATTTATAGAATGTGTGATCCCGTATACACACATTGGGATCCTCGCTGCTGCTACGTAGTTCGTGTACTGTGGTGATGCGCAGTGGTTTTTTAATACTTTTGAATAAGTAAAATTGCCGTTAGGCATTGCTGCTTCTGAATGTAATTCCCGTCTTACGACGGGCTTTTACCCTATTTACTAAATATTTTATCTATGATTTCTCTTTTAGAGAATGAGATTAAAAATATTGATACCATTATCATTCATTCATTCATTCATAACCCTCCACTCCCAAAGTAGCATAGGCCTTCAACAAACACATGCCAAGTTCTCCTGTCACGTGCCATCATCTCAAGTTCTTTCCACGTTCTCCTCATCATTTTCACCTCTGTTTCCAGCTCTCTTCTCCGTGTGCTTCTTGGTCTACCTCTGCCTCTCTTGCCCTGGGGGTTCCAGAACAAGGACTGCCTTGTAATGCTATCAACAGGTTTCCTCAGTGTGTGTCCTATCCATCGCCATCGTCTTCTTCTCATCTCTTGTTCAAGTGGCCCTTGTCTAGTTCTTGTCCTCAGTTCCACATTGGTAACCTTGTCACACCATTTGAATGCCTCTATTCTACGCAAGCACCCATTTATAAAAGTCTGTAGCTTTTTGGTTGTTGTCTTTGTTGTTCTCCATGTCTCAGAGCCATACAATAGGACTGACTTCACATTTAAGTTGAAGGTTCTTATTTTCGTGTTGGATCCGATTTCTCTTGATCTCGCAATGCAATGAAAGCTCCTCTTGCTTTTTGTATTCTTAGTTTGATATCATTGTCTGTCCCTCCAACTTTGTCTATATTGCTGCCAACATATGTGTACAATTCTACATCTTGTATTGGTGCTTCTTCAAGTTCAACCCTGTTACCATTTTTTGCATTTATTCTCATGGTCACATTTGTATGTGATTATTTAAAAAAAAAAATTTTCCAGGTGACTTATTTATTAAAAGCAACATCAATAAACAAAGATTATTACCAACACCGACCTTTATGTGTGAGCATTCACATTCACATTTAATTAATATTTAGACATGTACTCTAATATAAACGAAAGACCGTGTATACATGTTAACGACGTGTGTCTCGCCAAATAGAATCAAAAAAATTCTTCATTAACAACAACAACAACCACCAAAATAAATAAATACAAATTACATCATTTATCTCGCGGAATGGGGCAGATCAGACAGCTTGATATGAATAAAATATATATATAATCAATCAAAAGTACAGTTATATATGTATATTTGTAATTTGTCACTCCGCCATTTCTAAAAAGCAGAAGAGGAAGAAGTAGAATACGAAAAAGAAGAAGCCAGTGATGAAAAGAGAAATAATTAAGCAGATCAAAGACAGAAACATAAAACACTTTGATCACATATTAAAAATCACACCATCTTGTTACTGAAGACCACAATGGAAGGAATAGCAAACCATAAACGAGCACGAGGAAGGCAGCGCTATCAATGGGAAGACAAGAGATAACACAGGAAGGAGTCTATCAAGATGTACCATCCAGACAAGAGGTAGAAGATGTTAAGGATTTATTCCAGCCGATATCCCATGTGAAAATGGCAGCTGATTTGATCATTCAAAAATGAAAGACATGAAAAGAACACGTTGCATTAATTACTTAATGAGTGATACACTGTTGACCAAAGCTTGCAAACATTCTTGGAGCAAATGCTAGATATTAAAAAAAAAAACTTGAGATAACGTGGCGGTTCAGATGTTCATGAGTTCATCTGTACTGAGCTAACTTAACAAGAAAATCTCTCCCCCCAAAAAATTCCGTGAAAACTGAACGCAAATGTTCATGCTGACACGTGCCATCAGCCCTGTCCATTTTAGGGCTGCGTGGTTATTTAGAACGGGCTTTATTAATATAGAAGAAGAGAAGGACCGTGGGACAGATTTGCGTCACACGAGGAGATTGACGAGTTCGATGAAATGTTTCGGAGTCTTCAAACAGGAGCAAATTTAAAATTCAAAGGCTTAACAAAGCGCTGTGCTCTTAATTACGTAGCTTCCGCTGAAAGGCACGGAATTATCACAGTTAAGCTTCATTATTTCCGTGGCGTTAACGATCAATAAAATATATCGCTGCTGCAAGATACATCATCTTTCATATTTTACAGACAAAAGCCGATTAATGATGAGATAATGGGGTTGCTTTTTTTAAAGCCCCGATCTTGCAAACGTTGCAGTAACACTAACATTGGCAACATTGGTAACAGACGTGGTCATTCATTCTTTCCGCCATCTTTTTGACACCTCTCAGAGGGCCCCAACACCCATTTCAATCGCCCGGACCATCTTTGTAACCCTGGCATCCAGGTCATTACGGTCAGAGCCTGTTCCCTGGATTAAATCAGTCTGATCTTGAAAACCCGTTTTATTGTTTTCATTACTCACTGGATGCCATCCAACTGTGTGACATTATATATATATATATGTGTGTGCGTGTGTGTGTGTGTGTGTGTGTGTGTGTGTGTGTGTGTGTGTGTGCCCGTGCGTGTTTGCGCGTGTGTTTGTGTGTTATCTAGCGACTTTAGTTACGTTTATGTTTTTCGTTTCCTGCCTATTTTCCCACTCGCTGCTCCTACCTCTTAACATTGTTTCTAGTTTTATATCATGTCCCCGCGGCATGTCTCACTGGGTTTTACCAGAGTAACAACATCTATTTCCAGTTATGCCTCTTGTTCATTACTTGCTTAAATGTCTCATACGTTTAGATTAGTTGTGTCTTTCGTGCTGCCAATGTTTTCGTGTTGTCTGTCGCGTGTTGTTCTCCCCTGCTCTGCACCGATAGTCCAACAATGGTCAAATGTAGAGTATAAAAAGCAGGGACTTCAAAGGCATCAACATTCGCTCAAGATTACTCTTGGCAGAAATTCGAACGGAAGAATGATGCTCCTATTTCAAGGTGCCTCACAGGAATTTTAAGAAAGAATGCATCACAGCTGATATCATCTAAGCTGTCATGAACTTTTTAATCTTCCCACCCCTTCTGTGAGGAAAAAGAAATTAGCTCATATTTTCTGAGCCCCCAACTGAAATGATTCAGTAAAATATTACTTTAATAGCTCTGAATGGTTATGTATTTAAAATAACTGAGTCACACGGGTGCAATTCACTCAATAATGATTAAATCGACTATCAATTTGTATTTACAGATAACACATTTAATTTACAATTATAGTTAACAAAGTTAAAATAGAGTTTTTTTTAAATGAAAAAAAATTTACTGATGTTTTCATCAATAGTAGTGACTACAAAGTGGCTATTTGTTTTAAAGAAAGGTCTTTTGTTACGCCTAACAGTTAAACTTAACTAGCCAGATGTTCATGATGATTTGTTGTTGGTGTTGGGTTCCGTCACTGTTGTTTCCCAACACAAAAAACAAAACAAAACAAAAAACAGGCTTCTTGCACAGTTTAATTTCCGAATAGTTTCGGGCCATTGGTTTTAAGAGGCTGTCTTACAGGTGGTCGGGTGATTACTTTAATTTTAATCCCAATGTTATTGTGTATGTAGTGTCCTAGGACTCGTGGTTTTCAGTACTATAGTCGAGTTTTCTTTCTGTCTGATATCAGAAGATCCTCTAATACCTCGTCCTCTCCTTATATTGGAATCCTGTTTCTATTCGTTATCTTGTCTGTCTGAAATGTCTTCTTCCTGACGAGATGGAAATGCAGTGAAATGATCTTAAAATGTTGTAGATTATAAGGGACATTTTCGCTCACCCGTCCATGTGGTTTCGTTGGAAAAAATCTCCCTACAGATCCTGAAGGCTACGAGAAGCAAAGTTCAACAAACTGCTCGACGCTGTGTAAATGACTATTGGCTCCAGCTCAGTGAGAGAATCCAGACCGCAGCGCAAACAGGCGACATTAGACAAATGTATGACGGTATAAAGAAAGCACTTGGCCCCCAAAAAAGTAAGACGGCACCACTAAAAACCATCAGCGGAGAGAAGCTAACCGATAAGGGTAAGCAGATCGAGAGGTGGGTCGAGCACTCCTCTGAGCTTTACGCTAGAGAAAATACCGTTACGCCTGCAGCCCTTGATGCTGTCAAATGTCTGCCAACTATGGAGGAGCTGGATGCCAAAAAAAAACATTAGAGGAACTAAGCAAGGCCATTGATAGCTTGGCCTCTGGCACAGCAACAGGCAGTGGTGGGATTCCTCCTGATTTAATCAAATGCTGTAAGAGCACGCTATTACATCCCCTGCATAGGATGCTGTGCCAGTGCTGGGAAGAGACAATTATTCCTCAAGACATGCGAGATGCCAAGATTGTAACACTGTATAAAAATAAAGGAGACAGAAGTGATTGCAATAACTACAGGGGCATCTCTCTTCTTAGTATTGGTGGTAAGGTTTTTGCCAGAGTCATCTTAATGCGACTACACAAGTTAGCTGAGCGCATATATCCAGAGTCACAGTGTGGATTCCGAGCTGGTAGATCAACAACAGCCATGATCTTCTCTCTCCGCCAGCTTCAGGAAAAATCAAGAGAGCAGAAAAGGCCTTTATATATCGCCTTTATAGACCTCACAAAAGCATTTGACCTGGTTAGTAGGGATGGACTCTTCAAAATTCTCCTGAAAATAGGCTGCCCTTCTAAAATGCTGAAAATGATAAAGGCATTCCATGACGACATGAAGGGAACAGTCCAATATGCTGGAAGCATGTCACAGCCCTTTGACATACGAAGTGGCGTTAAACAAGGCTGTGTTCTGGCTCCGACCCTCTTCGGGATCTTCTTTGCCTTACTCTTGAAACATGCATTCAGAGATGCAACTGAAGGAATATGCGTTCACACTAGGTCAGATGGCCGTCTGTTTAATCTTTCAAGGCTGAAGGCAAAAACAAAAATCAGAAGGGTCACTATAAGAGACTTGTTGTTCGCTGATGATGCTGCAGTCGTCACTCAAAGCCAACAGGAGCTTCAGAGCTTGATGAATCGCTTCAGTAAAGCATGCAAGGACTTTGGCCTCACAATAAGTCTAAAGAAAACGAATGTTCTGAGTCAGGATGTGGGTGCTGCACCAGTTATCACTATCGATAACTATGAATTGGCAGTGGTGCACCACTTCACATATCTAGGGTCTACCATCAATGACAAACTCTCACTGGGCACATAAATCGACAGCCGCATTGGCAAAGCTGCAGCTACCTTTGCCAGCCTCACATCGCGTGTTTGGGGAAACTCCAAACTCACAACGAAGACCAAAGCTGCGGTATATAACGCCTGCGTCACTAGCACACTCCTATATGGCAGCGAGACCTAGACGACCTATGCTAAGCAAGAGAAAAGGCTCAATACCTTACATTTACGGTGTCTACGTCACATCCTTGGCATCTCGTGGAAAGATAAAGTGACTAATGTCGAGGTCTTGTCACGTACTGGCCTTCAAAGTATGTATACACTGCTTAGACAGCTCAGACTTCGCTGGCTTGGCGATATTCGCCGCATGGAAGATGGTCGCATCCCAAAAGATATCTTCTATGGACAATTAGCAGATGGCAAGAGAGCAGTTGGGCGACCACAGCTGAGGTTCAAAGATGTGTGCAGGAGAGATATGAGGGCACTGGACATGGATCAAGCAACATGGGAGGATAAGGCTGCCGATCGCACTAAGTGGCGATGCTATTTGCGGCGCCACCTCAGATTGAGCGAAAAGAAGCTCACACAACAAGCATAAGAGAGGAGAAAACGTCGAAAGAAGCACCAGGAAAATAAGCAGCTGAGGGCTGCCACCTAAGGGGCGCATTCCCATAGACAGTTATGACTGAAGGGGCTATTATTATTATTATTATTATTATTATTATTATTCTTTTAACATCTGCATGCTAAACCAACCACGAATTAATGTCTGATATAGGTAGGGGTAACAGCAAGGCAGCTTTTGACACATTAAGAAGACTATCAAAACCCCAACAGCCCAGGGTAACTGTCATAGAAGATAGCAATGGGGCTCTGCTCAATGAAAAAACAGCTGTAATGAGAAGGTGGACAGAATATTGTAAAGAATTATATAACTGTAAACTCGACACTGACTATAGCATATTAAACAACATTAAGTGCGAAAACAGGGAACTCGGAAATGCAGCAATATTACGCGAAGAAGTGGAAGAGGCTATATGTTCGCTGAAAGGAGGGAAGTCACCGGGTGTGGATAATATCCCAGCAGAGCTCTTGAAATATGGAGGACCAGATATAGTAAAAATCATGACAACAATTTGCCAGAAGATATGGAGCACAAAAAAGTGGCCAAAAGAGTGGACGCAGTCATTAATAATACCGCTTCCAAAGAAAGGAAATCTAAAAATGTGCAAGAACTACAGAACCATTAGCCTTATTAGTCATCCAAGTAAAGTGATGTTGAGGATACTTTTGAACAGAATAAAACAGAAATCAGAAGAAATCTTGTCCGAGGAACAGGCTGGCTTTAGACCAAAAAGAAGTACCTCAGAACAAATCTTCAATATTAGATTACTGATCGAAAAACATCTCCAGCACCAACACGATTTATACCATAACTTCATCGATTTCACAAAAGCCTTCGATCGAGTCTGGCATGAAGGCTTATGGCAAATAATGAGAAAATTCAATTTTGATACCAACATTATAGATATCATTGAAGCACTATACAAGGACGCAAGCAGTGCTGTTTTTGCAAGCAATGACATTGGAGAATTTTTCAAAACAACTGTAGGAGTTCGCCAGGGATGTATCCTGTCCAGAGTGCTCTTTAATATATATCTAGAACATATTATGCAGGAGGCTCTCTACGATTATAAATCAACCATATCGATTGGAGGCCGACCTCTTTGCAATCTACGTTTTGCTGATGATATCGATCTGATAGCTGGAACAGAATCAGAACTTCAAGACCTTACCTCTAGACTGGAGAAAGTAACAAGAACATATGGGATGGAAATTAATATAGAAAAAAGCAAGATATTGGTGAATAGCCATAAGAAACATGTTCCGACCAACATTACGTTAAATGGGCAAACGTTAGAAGAAGTTAACACCTTTATATATCTCGGGTCCACTATATGTAGTGATGGGAAATCAAGTAAAGAAATCAAGACAAGACTTGAGATGGCCTCAGCTGCCATGACAAGACTGAATGTGATCTGGAAAAGTAACATCAGTTTTCCTGTGAAGATCAAATTATACAAATCACATGTATTATCTATTCTCATATATGGGTGTGAGAGCTGGACACTCACTGCAGATACGGAGCGAAGGATTCAGGCTTTCGAGCATAAATGTTATAGAAGAATTTTGTGCATTTGCTATAAAGAGCACAAAACAAATGTCTATGTTAGAGAGAAGATAAACACCTATGCAGGCCACCAAGAACCACTTTTGTCAGTAGTGAAACGTCGAAAGCTTGCCTGGTTTGGGCATGTAACTCGTCATGACTCCCTTTCGAAAACGATCCTCCAGGGAACAGTCGAAGGTAAACGGAGAAGAGGAAGGCAAAGAAAATCCTGGGCTGATAACATCAAAGAATGGGCAGGACACGGTTTTTCCACACTTGTACGCATTGCTGAGGATAGAGAGCAGTGGAGGACCCTGTCTGCTGATGCTTCCACCATGACACCCCTACGACCCATGACGGGTTACGGGTTGAGATGAGATGATGATAGGTAGGGGGTAGCATGTATCGTCCGCTACAGAAAGTCTGGATTAACAACAGAATGTCGCTCAGTGTAGACTCTTACTCCGTCTGGAGCTAGCGATAAGCAAAAGATCAATGTGGCAAGTTTGCTCTGCACAAACAGAAGTCAATGTGGCTTCAAAAACAAGTCAAATCATTCGGATAAAATTAAGGACGTGACAAATTAGACCAGAATATGATAAGAAAACTTTGAACTATGAAGGCGAAAACAACGTCAAAGTACGGGTGAGACAAATGAAAAGGAAGAGCATAGAAAAAAGTTAAAAGGATGGCACAAGAAAATGTAACGATCGAAGATTGACTCGTCACAGGTTCTAACGTAGGTCACTGTGTTTGTCACAGTTCGACGTGCTCTATCTAATTTTGTTCACTTCACATTTAATTCATACTAAGCTTGATCACACTGGAGTTTTAACTCTTTCATGAAATTGTGGCAAAGGTGAGGTGAAATGTGACATATTTGAGCTCCCGCGAATGACATATTCAGAATATGCCAAAAATGGAATAGTCTCTGCGTTCCTCGTTCACCTCTGCCTCGTCTCTGTCATATCTCTGCTTCCTCGCCTGTCTTATCTCTGCCTCATCCTTGTCTCATCTATGCCTCGTCCCTGTCTCATCTCTGTCTCATCTTATCTTATCTCTGTCTCATATCTGTATCATATCTGTATCATCTCTGCCTCTCCCATGTCTCATGTCTGTCTTGCCCTTGTCTTATCTCTGCCTCGCCCCTGTTTCTTCTCTGCTTCGCCCCTGTCTCATCTCTGCCTCGCCCTTTTCTCATTTCTGCCTCGCCCCTGTCTCATCTCTGTCTCGCCCCTGTCTCATCTGTGCCTCGCGCCTTTCTCATCTCTGCCTCGCTCCTGTCTAGTCGCTGCCTCGTCCCTGTCTCATCCTATTCTAAATCTGTCTCATATCTGTACCGCCGCTGCCTCACTCCTATCTCATCTCTACCTCGCCCTTGTCTCATCTTTGTCTCGCCCCTGTCTCATCTCTGCCTCGTCCCTGTCTCATCCTATTCTAAACTCTCTCATATCTGTATGATCTCTGCCTCACCCCTATCTCATCTCTACCTCGCCCTTGTCTCATCTCTGTCTCACCCGTGTCTCATCTCTGCCGCGTCTCTGTCTCATCTCTGACTCGCCCCTGTCTTATCTCTGCCTAGCCCTTGTCTCATCTCTGTCTCGCTCCTGTCTCATCTCTATCTCGTTCCTGTCTCACTTCTACCTATTTCTGCCTGGACTTTTTTGTCTGAAAAATAACATTCCCAGTGCTCATATATTTTCACAGCTGAATACTTATCCTCTTTAAACGCCCTTCCTCTTCCACGATCTGCTGTTTCTACATCAAATTTCGCATGGTAGGACATCATCATACTTGCACAATTTATCTCGCTACAAAGACTGCTCATATTTTATACGTAGAGACAAACTTTTTGATCTTGCAGAATCTCGAACCGACCTCTTCCGTAGTTGCTTTGGTTCTGCGGATGCTTTATCGTGGAACGCTTTAATTGATGTGTGTCTAAGCTAATAATTACAATACATTCAAATGACATCTGCCCTCACCTGTCATATAATCTTGAAAATGCACATATTGACAACTCTTTGATTCAGTTCGTTCGAGGTTTCCATGAGTATTTACTTTTAAGTGTTGCAGCTTTTAATTTTAATTGTAAATATGTTATTAATTGACTGCCCCTTCTCCTTTCTTTTCTCTTCCTCTTTCTATCTCTCTGTGTGTATGTATGTGTGCGAGTGTGTATGTATGTGTGCGAGTGTGTATGTATGTGTGCGAGTGTGTATGTATGTGTGCGAGTGTGTATGTATGTGTGCGAGTGTGTATGTATGTGTGCGAGTGTGTATGTGGGTGTTTAATAACAGAACGCAATGTTAATATTAATGACTTATTCTTCTTCTTCCGTCCTTAGCCACCGACCGTCAAAGCAGTCAGTGGCCATTACGCCTAGTGGCGTCTTAGGGCAACAGCAGATAGCTTTTCTTTGCCATTGTTTCCCATCACGCCTAGTCCTGGTCATGAAAGGGTACGCGGCAATGAGACAGCTGACAGAATGGCCTCGAGAGCACCCATAGTGGGGACACTAGACATGGATAAGGGAGAGATACTAAGGGCAATTAATGATCGTCTGCTGGATAATGACACTGCAATGGATGAATCAACAAGGCTGAGACTGTTGGAGTTTGGCATCAAACTTGGGACTAGCAGAGATGGACGTGAGAGAGGATGCATCCGTCGTATGTACAACCAGCGTGCTTCAGGTACAATTAGCATTCATACTCTTCGACATTTGCTGAGGGAGACTGAGCACCTATGGGTTTGCCCGGAGTGAAGTGAGGTCGATTATGATTAACAATAACAATATTGGAGTGAAGAGCAGTTTACTTTGAAAACTTTTTTTGGGAATTGTATTATTGCACGGCAGAAATGTAAAAAAGACAATACAGTCTATTTCTTTACCCTGATGAAATAAATATTTCGTTCACGTGTTTATGTATGTGTCACCTCTGAACCCCCATCTCAGCCTCATTTTAGCAGTGCGGAAATATATACCGGTAATGGTTTGCTATAGTAAAATGATCATTACATATAACAACTTTGACACAGCGGTGCGAATTACAAGTTGTTCACGAGAATAGGGTAACCCAGAATTTTGACAATATATCTGCATCTAACTTTCTCCTTCTCAAAACGTGCCCAATTAAGTTTCCTCATCCTTATCTCTAATCTGTCCAGCGATTATACGTGAGCAACTTCCATGACACCTCCATTACATTTTTAGCTACCCATGGGTTCCTAACATTCTTCTGTAAAACGACATTTCCATGAATTTTTTAGCAGCGTGTGCACTTCGAAAATTAGTTCTGACACTAAGCATCAAGAAGTAAACCTTTTATTTTTTTTTTTTAACTATCGAACACTAAAGGTTTCTTGCATAGAATGTTTATTAATTTCTCTAACGATGCTTCGCGTTGGTAATTCTGGCCTTTATCTCTGTTACGCATTGTTTTTTTTTTTAAATCTTCGACAAACTTACGGAGAGCCTTCCTATCCTAAACCACTCTTTCGCGGTATTTCATGCCTTCTTCATCACGTCCAGTTTCCTTTTCAATGCACTTTTGAGTCTGCGTCTACCTCAGATAATTCCAGAACATGAACTGCCTTGTAATGCTATCAACATGTTTCTCGGTGCATGTCCTACTCAATGCTAGCATCTTCTTTTCACCTCTTCTTCCACCGGCCATTGTCTCGCCTGTGGCAGAGATATTATGATTAATAAATTTCAGATATTTATTCTTTATTCTGCACTTGTCTTTTACCTTTCTTTCGCTCTTTTTACCTTTTTTTCGCATACGCTCGATTGTTAAGATATACTCTCCCATTCATACCTTTGTCTTTTCCTTTCTAATTTAGCAACGCATTTTAATGCTGTTAAGCTAAGTTCTTTGATGAGACCGAATCGTGTTAATTCGTTCTCGACAGGGATAAGAAGTAAGACTATCGTCTATTATTTTTCTCTGATCTGTCCGCCTATAGTTAATTATTCTCGGCGAAAGATCTGAGATGAAAGACATTGATCGCTGGGAATGGCCATATGAAGCAGAACGTGTAAAACGCACACTGTGAGTTTTATTGCCGAGGTCTGATCAGATCGAGAGAATGTACTGTAGGTGTTTGTCGTGGAATATTCTAATCCACATATATAAATTATCTAGTAAATATAAAGCCTAATAAATCCATATAATAAATAAAGGAAGAAGAATGGTAAAGAACAGTGCTGTCACAATGACAGTACTCGAAATCCCCTTTGTTTTATGCTTCGTCTGCAAATTGTAACGTTTCCACGTTAAATATAGGCCTTCTGCAACATACACGCGTCTCCCAAACACACAATAAAATGTGCTGCCTTTCTAAGAAAAACCTTGAAATATGCAAGTTGACCTAAATTTTAAATTCCATTCATGTCTTTTTCTACACTGCGTTACCAAAACGAACGAACAGATGGACAAAAGGATAAAGAGAGAGGGAGGGCTGAAAATCAGGAACGCATGCAACACGCGTCGCGCGATACACAAATGCTACCATCACGCGTGTAAGACTACATGCACTAAATTTTTTTTCAGACGGACAGTGATAAAATACACTACCCTTCCCAGACAGCACATCTTCGAAACAGGAGGTAGAAATTGCATATTTTGAACGCAGCCACGTAGCTCCTTTAAATTTGGATATTTGGGTTCCTTAGGGTTTGCTGACAAAGAATATGTAAAACGTTACGCAAATAGTCTAGGAATTAACAAGTTATAACCAAAATAAAATATTGGGGATGCCTGACAGCATGAAATCATTTCTGCTCATAAAATTTTTTTTATAACATGTTTGAAAAAACCTTGCGTTACAGAAATAGCCTACCATGTAAACTCCAAATTGATTGGAGCGCAACAAATGAAAGACGAACCACGATTGGTCGGACTATAAATACTATCTTGGTTGTTAGGGAGACGTAGAAAGGTAACATTTTTTCAAACACTTGTCGAAACGTGGCCTCATTGGCTAGACTTGCTGATATACTCACTTAGGAGCGTTAGTTCGAGACCACTAGTGCAAATAATCTTGATAAAGCGACAGTGCGTTGAAGCCAGCTCACATTTTTGCTAAAATAAAAGCCTGGAACATAAGCAGATGGGAATTTGTGCCAGTAATTGTGCCAGAATTCATTGCTAATCAACGTATCTGTGTTTATTTCCATGAAATTGTGGGACCGTGGTCTTGATGGTATTGAGCTGCACCTGGTCAGAGCTTTGCTGAATCCAGAGTCGGACAGCATACTCCTTGGTCCATTTAGCTATCAGTGAGGTGTCTCCAGAGCCCAGAGGAGAATTCGAGCAGAGGAGTCCTTTCCTGCCGCCATCACTCAAGATAAGCTGATTTGGCCAGCTGAGCTCAACATTATGTCCCCTCATCTTGAAATGACTTTATAAAAATAACATTCAGAGGGGGATTAAATTGTCTTAATATCAGGAACTGAGAACATCTCCAATACTAGTTTCCTTAAGACAAACTATTGAAGTCATGATGACAAATACCAACAGAGCTTGAACAAAACAAAACCAGTATTACCTCATTTTACTACTACACAACTGACACACATAGGATAGTTTTAATAATATATGTCACTACAATATTCATATTAATCCATTCTGTACATAACTTGTAATGAAAATTGATTGTGATTCCTGGTTCCTTTGTAATTGAATCAGGACACATATTCATTCATATCAGCAATGAATACATATTGTTATTTGAAAAGTTATCAGTGACTCCTTAAGATATCCTTTAGAGTGTTATATGTATGTGAGTGTCCCAGTGTTGTCAAGTATAGTGGAATAAATTAAATTGTTTATCTGTCTGTTGTTGTTTTGACTTACACTTCATCCTACACATACCCTAGACACATAACGTAGTCATCACACTATTGCAGAATAATTCTGACTGAGATATATATAGATATGTGGTAGCAAGTAAGGTTATCTATAATACACTACTCTTAATAGATATAGATACCTTCACAGCTGATCTCAGTCAGTACACTAAGTCCCCTATAAATATTTATAACATCCCACTTCACCACATATATTGGGGTCTCGCTCTTGGGATTTTGAATCTTTCCCTATTAAAAATATTGGGGGTAATTCACTTCAGGGAATATAAGAATTAAAAGGTATCCTTGGGTGGAATTAAATAAGGTTGAGCTCACGGTGCCTGTGTTGTCCATTATATATATTTAGAATTTGAATTGTTGGTTAGACATTGTAGAAATTTACCTGATAGACAATGGCGGACCTGGCCAAGTTTCGATCTGCTGCTGTTCAGACTGCAAAAGAGTTAGGATTAGATGGGCAAGTTATGGTTGCCTATGTCACGACGGAATGTGACAAATTTATTGAACGCGAAGAAAGAAGATTAGAAAAAGAAGCCGAAAGAAGGTTAGAGGCTGAAAGGGAAATTAAGAAGTTACAGTTTGAAGCTGAGGCTGAGACTAAGAGGTTGCAGATTGAGGCTGACAAAGAGGCTAAAGCATTGGAAGCCGAAGAAAGAAGACAGGCTGCAGAAGAAAGAAGACAAGCTGCAGAAAGGGAAGAGAAGAAATTAGCTGCAGAAAGGGAAGCAGAAAAGGAGGAGAAGAGATTACAAAGGGAACATGAGTTACGACTAAGGGAGTTTGAGTTTCAAGGCCATGCTCCTGAAAATGGTGCCAGTCCCTTTGTCTCTGATGCTACGGTTACTCAGGGAGCCTCAACCTCAGCTATGAATTTTCATTTAGATCATTTTGTTGAGAAAGACGATGATATAGAGAGCTACCTAAATAGGTACGAACTATTAGCTACCACGTATGGGTTAGAGAGAGAAAGGTGGAGCTTAAAGTTATCTCAGGGACTTCGTGGGGCAGCTTATGAAGTTTTTGCAAAAATGAGCAGAGGTGATCAGGAAAATTATGACATGCTAAAGCAGGCTCTTTTGTTAAGATATGAAAAGAATGCAGAATTCTATAGGAAAAAATTTAGGAATGCTAAACTACTGTCAGGTGAAACATATCACCAGTTCTCTGCACGAATAGAGACATACTTGGAGAAATGGACTTCTCTGGGGAAAACCCAAGATCTTAAGGAAATGGTCCTTATAGAGCAACTAAGAGAGTCCATGGCTCCAGACCTGAGAAAGTTTCTCATGGAACAAGGTGCAGAGAGGCTGGGTGAGTTGCTAAATGTTGCTGAAAGGTATCAAGCAGCTCAAGCAGAGGTAACAGGTAATAAAAAGAAACAAGTGGATAACTTTAGGGCACCACAGAACTTTAATAAATTTGATCCTAAGGATCAAAATAAAGGTAAGCACCAATTTGATAGGCCACGGTATGACAATAAAAATAAATTCCCACAATTCGATGAAAGGAAATATGATGAAAGAAAATCTTTCAACCAAGGAAAAAGGTGGTGTAAGAATTGTCAGATGGACAATCATGATACTGACCGTTGCAGAAGGAAACCTGTGTATATGGCAACCCTTCAGGTCAGGTCGACCTCAAGACAGGAGGAGGATATTATGTTAGATACCACTCCAGAAGAGATGAGGAAGGCACAGGCTGGGGATAAAACACTCAAGCCTTGTTTCAGAAAATTGTCAACTTGTCATACAACTCCAGGCAAGGGAGATTTTTACATGAAAAACAAGTTGATGTATAGGAAGACTGGAGCTAGATCCAATGGTCACGGACAGCTGGTTCTTCCAAAAAGATATAGGACAGACTTAATAAGGAGCCTACATGTGAAACCAGATGGGGACCATGAGAAGATAGGTACCATCATTCAAAAGGTGGCTCACAATTATTATTGGCCCAAAGCAAGATGGGACATTGAAAATTTTGTAGAAAGGTGTAGCATAGCACATGAGGGAACACCCACAAGTGGGAACATGGATCAGGACCTGGACACGCCACGGGGCAAAATTAGGCCTGATAATAAAAAGAGATATAGATTTGATAAAGTGGACCAAATGGAATGGGAAGCCCCTTTTCACGGACAAGCTTCACTTAACTGTTTTACAATGGCCACTATGCGGAGAGTGCAAAAAGATGTCTTACCCCAGGATAAGCCGAAAATCCCTCAATCGGACTTAAACAAACTGGAGGAAGAGGATGTAGGGAGGAAATCTCTCATCAAGAATTTTAAGTGGGGAGAAAGCCCCAAAAGAAAAAATTGGTAGCGGTCGTTTTGTGAATGATAATTCTGGGAGGAAAAATCATCACTATAAAGCTTCGAGTGGAAGAGACCATACCGGTGCATGGACAAATAGGTCCACACAATTAAAGGTCCATATGTAGCTATGTTAAGAACGTGGACTGATGAAAAGGCAGAGGAAAACATTACATCTTCATACCAATATGTGAATGAGCTGACTACTCGTTTGAAAACTGGCTGGAAACTTGCCAATGAAAATTTGAAACAAGCCAGGAAGAAACATGCTGCCTATTATAACAGGAAGGCGAAAGACAGAAATTTGGCTGTGGGAGAGAAAGTACTGCTTCTTTTGCCTGGGAGTCAGAATAAGTTACAAATTGGATGGCAGGGTCCATATACAGTTTTAGAGAAGGTGTCTAGAACAAATTATAAGATAGATAAGAAGGGGAAAGAAAAAATCTATCATGTGAATCTCCTGAAGAAATATTTGGAAAGAGAACATCAGGAAGAGACACACTTGTTGACCTTGTCCATCGCCATGGAGATGAAAAAGGAACCACTTTCATCATTTGAATATCCATTACACCCCTGTGAGACAGCAGCACAGGTGAAAATCAGTACACATTTAACGAAAACTCAGAAAGAAAGAGTGCAACAGGTTCTAAATAATCATGCAGAGGTGTTAACAGACCGACCAGGACATACAAACCTATTGGAATATGATATGAAACTAATAGACTCCACACCTGTCTGTATGAAACCATATTCGATTCCGTTTGCTAAGGAGAAAGCTTTGAAGGAAGAGATAGACTATCTGTTGAAGGAAGGAATTATTTCGCACAGTGAGTCTTCGTATAGTTCCGGTGTGGTACTCTTAAGGAAGCCCTCTGGAGAACATAGACTCTGTATAGATTACAGGAGACTGAATGCTATTACAGAAGGACAGGTGGATCCATTGCCGGATACAAATCAGCTGTTTGCCAGACTAAATAAAGCTAAATATTTCTCAAAAGTGGATTTGAGTAAAGGATACTATCAGATCCCAGTAAAGCCTGAGGTTAGACCATACCTAGCCTTTAGTACCTCAGAAGGACACTATGAGTTTAATAGATTGCCATTTGGATTGAAGAATGCGCCTAGTGTCTTCTCTAAAATGATGAGAAAATTATTGGATCCTCTGAATAATCCCTGTATAACCAATTTTATGGATGATATCCTTATAGCAACAGAAACCCTTGAGGAACACATTGACTCTCTGAACATGCTGTTTGATCGACTTAGGGAGGCAAATTTAACAGCCCGACCAACCAAATGTTGCGTTGGATGTAAAGAATTGGAATTTTTGGGACACACAGTTTATCAGGGAAACATGACCCCTGACCCAAAGAATTTAGAGAAACTACAGAAAGCCCCGAGACCACAAACCAAGAAGGACGTGAGATCCTTTGTCTCATTATGTGGTTTCTACCAGAAGTATATCAAAAACTTTAATTCCATATGTGCACCGTTAACTGAATTGACACGTAAAGGACATCCAGATCGCATTACATGGACACCACAATGTGAAATGACTTACCAAGAATTGAAGGAAAAGCTCACAAGTAAACCCATTTTGAAATTACCTGACTTAAGTCAAGAATTCATAGTAAGGACGGATGCAAGTAATATTGGGTTAGGTGCAACTCTACTACAGAAATCAGATGCATTGGATGGAGAATTAAGCCCAGTGGCATATGCTAGCAGAAAGTTGAATAAAGCTGAAATCAACTACTCAACTAGCGAAAAAGAATGTCTTGCAGTAATATGGGCGATAAAGAAATTCAATATTTATCTATATGGGAAGGCATTTAAGTTGCAAACAGACCACAAACCTTTATCGTTTCTAGCACAGGCTAGGCATGAGAACTCCAGGTTACTCCGATGGTCTTTACTTTTGGCTCCATATAATTTTAGCATTGAGTATATATCTGGAAAAACCAATTTGGGAGCGGATTTTTTAAGCCGCCATCCGTGTAATGAGAATCACCGTAAACCCCAGAAATAATAATAAATTTCTCTATGTGTATATAGAATAAAGGACTGACATATAATGTCTGTTTTAAGAGGGGAGGTGTCGTGGAATATTCTAATCCACATATATAAATTATCTAGTAAATATAAAGCCTAATAAATCCATATAATAAATAAAGGAAGAAGAATGGTAAAGAACAGTGCTGTCACAATGACAGTACTCGAAATCCCCTTTGTTTTATGCTTCGTCTGCAAATTGTAACGTTTCCACGTTAAATATAGGCCTTCTGCAACATACACGCGTCTCCCAAACACACAATAAAATGTGCTGCCTTTCTAAGAAAAACCTTGAAATATGCAAGTTGACCTAAATTTTAAATTCCATTCATGTCTTTTTCTACACTGCGTTACCAAAACGAACGAACAGATGGACAAAAGGATAAAGAGAGAGGGAGGGCTGAAAATCAGGAACGCATGCAACACGCGTCGCGCGATACACAAATGCTACCATCACGCGTGTAAGACTACATGCACTAAATTTTTTTTTCAGACGGACAGTGATAAAATACACTACCCTTCCCAGACAGCACATCTTCGAAACAGGAGGTAGAAATTGCATATTTTGAACGCAGCCACGTAGCTCTTTTAAATTTGGATATTTGGGTTCCTTAGGGTTTGCTGACAAAGAATATGTAAAACGTTACGCAAATAGTCTAGGAATTAACAAGTTATAACCAAAATAAAATATTGGGGATGCCTGACAGCATGAAATCATTTCTGCTCATAAAATTTTTTTATAACATGTTTGAAAAAACCTTGCGTTACAGAAATAGCCTACCATGTAAACTCCAAATTGATTGGAGCGCAACAAATGAAAGACGAACCACGATTGGTCGGACTATAAATACTATCTTGGTTGTTAGGGAGACGTAGAAAGGTAACATTTTTTCAAACACTTGTCGAAACGTGGCCTCATTGGCTAGACTTGCTGATATACTCACTTAGGAGCGTTAGTTCGAGACCACTAGTGCAAATAATCTTGATAAAGCGACAGTGCGTTGAAGCCAGCTCACATTTTTGCTAAAATAAAAGCCTGGAACATAAGCAGATGGGAATTTGTGCCAGTAATTGTGCCAGAATTCATTGCTAATCAACGTATCTGTGTTTATTTCCATGAAATTGTGGGACCGTGGTCTTGATGGTATTGAGCTGCACCTGGTCAGAGCTTTGCTGAATCCAGAGTCGGACAGCATACTCCTTGGTCCATTTAGCTATCAGTGAGGTGTCTCCAGAGCCCAGAGGAGAATTCGAGCAGAGGAGTCCTTTCCTGCCGCCATCACTCAAGATAAGCTGATTTGGCCAGCTGAGCTCAACATTATGTCCCCTCATCTTGAAATGACTTTATAAAAATAACATTCAGAGGGGGATTTAATTGTCTTAATATCAGGAACTGAGAACATCTCCAATACTAGTTTCCTTAAGACAAACTATTGAAGTCATGATGACAAATACCAACAGAGCTTGAACAAAACAAAACCAGTATTACCTCATTTTACTACTACACAACTGACACACATAGGATATTTTTAATAATATATGTCACTACAATATTCATATTAATCCATTCTGTACATAACTTGTAATGAAAATTGATTGTGATTCCTGGTTCCTTTGTAATTGAATCAGGACACATATTCATTCATATCAGCAATGAATACATATTGTTATTTGAAAAGTTATCAGTGACTCCTTAAGATATCCTTTAGAGTGTTATATGTATGTGAGTGTCCCAGTGTTGTCAAGTATAGTGGAATAAATTAAATTGTTTATCTGTCTGTTGTTGTTTTGACTTACACTTCATCCTACACATACCCTAGACACATAACGTAGTCATCACACTATTGCAGAATAATTCTGACTGAGATATATAGATATGTGGTAGCAAGTAAGGTTATCTATAATACACTACTCTTAATAGATATAGATACCTTCACAGCTGATCTCAGTCAGTACACTAAGTCCCCTATAAATATTTATAACATCCCACTTCACCACAGTGTCCAGAAGGACTAGAACCATCTAGCTTTCGATTCCTAAGATCTCTGTTAATAGAAGCATCATTTAGTTGGTCGATTGGAGATCGTTTTACTTCTGCGCAAATGGTATATATATATATATATATATATATATATATATATATATATATATATATATATATATATATATATATATATATATATATATATATATATATATATATCTAGTAGTCTTGAGTGATTTTAGTGGTAGATCGCCTATTTCATTTTACATAGTTTAATTTCTGTGCAGAGTGATTAAATGATAAGTCAGTTATATTCTTTAAGTTTACTGTGTTACAGTGGATAGAAAAATAAATTAAAATTTCTAGCTAAAACTCATACAGCTGCTAGTAACCAGTCCGAGAATATTTTACAATCTAAATATTAATGCACTGATTCATCATTGAGTATTGACGAAATACGTATGTATTTCTAATTCATGATGATTGATTTTTGTAATGACGAATTTATTTCACGGAAGTTTAAACGATGAGACAAGCGCTAAGCTTATAGTCTCTAACTTAAAGTTAATAACCGAAGTGAATATTATGTTTTACGCGAGGGTAGGACAGGATGTGTATAATATTATGTTTAAGTATTCTGTATGTTTCTTTTTCTTTATACAGTATTCTGGGTAAAGCTCAACATCTACCAGCGGGTTCAGTATATGAAAAGAACCTAGAAGAAACATTTTTGTAATTTAAATAAGTGAATTTCCAAGTTACAACCTGTCTGGCATTGTGTTTGCATCCAGAAAAAGACAGAGTACTCATCTCACGAACTTTAATACTAAATGCAATAACTGGGCCTATCGAGCTAGATTATAATTCTTCCCAACAATCTGATTGTACATTCAGCCCCTGTGGCGAGAAGAAATTATAAACAATAACATTTCCGACGTTTTTGACTAATTGTTGTGTGACCAAGAATTTTACATTTGAGAGAAGTTACCAACCTGTCATTTTCCTAAGTAGTGGAAACCTTGTGATTCTGACACTGTGAGCCCGTTTAAAATTTCTTACCCGAAATAATTCAAGTGACATTAACAGTAATCTTAAAATATAATTGTGAAGTGAATGCTCCCCGGAACATTGAAAGAAACCTGTATCTGCAGAGCTGGGATTCTCTTTGTCAAAAGAATACAGATTCACTGTAGAGAAGTGTCCTGAAGTTTGCGCCAGACGGCGAGAAACACCACGTGTGTGGGTAAGGAAGTATGTCAGGGGCCCCTGCTGAATGAACAGAGAGAAAGCAGAACGAGTGATTCTTTCATTTTGTATATTCATGCACCACATTGAAATTTCTTTTTGCAAATTTTGTTGCAAATGCTGATTTTCTCTTAGGATAGATTAATATATCAACTCTGTTATTAACTATAGAGGGAAATCCAAGACCATAGTGTATAAATCTGTGACTCTTTGGGGCTATAACTTTTCTTCTAACGGGATCGTGGGCTAAACAGAGGGGGAAAGGATTACACCTAAGGGTCTATTATTCTTTTAGTAATTCATTAATCTATGTGTATTTATATGTGCTTGATAAGCAAACTTATTTGTTGTGGACAATTTTCTTTATGTTAATAAAATTTACATAAACTTTATTCAAGTGTGTCGGTCAGCTCGTTCCAAAATATCTATATTCCATTGTTATAGTTTTTTTCACGTCTGTACGTCTAACTGTCGTCACTTATGTGTGTGTGTGTGAGTGGTATATATAGATTAATATATATGTTCTAATAGACTGTCTGACTATTCTAGATCTGTTGTAGAAGATAGGCTGACCGAGAGAAGCTTCTCGCGTTTCAGGGACAGACTCTATTAGTTTCCACCATCTCACTCGTGAAAATCTATTTTCTTCACATTACCTCTCACTGAGCTATCACCTGTTCTATTTCTATTCAGAAGGGACCAATCTATGTCTTAATTCCCCTATTGAAAATCTACGACATCGCTCATGTCATCACTTCCACGTTGGATGATGTTTCAATCATACTCTACGCAAGAATTCAGGCATGACGCTCCCCGTGTAGTTCCCTGGGGGTGGGGGTGGGTGTCTGGAGACACAAAGAAATAACAGGACTGCTGCACCCTCAGGCATGTCGTACCAGGCGACCAATATGAGGCTGTACAAGGGACTGGCAACTTGATCATGTAAAACAAATTGCTTCAGACACCACTGTTGTAAGAGCATGCTAATGTTTTTGTGGAAGTTTACTGCAAGGGGGAACTAGCGACAGAACTGGCTCCTATGCTCCGTTACGAACGTACAGGAAACAGATGATGATTCAGGTATGTCACTAATGGGGTTTATCATATTTGTGTAAACTTTAACACACGGCGTTATCTATCAACTCCAGTTATTTATCTTACTCTTCTGTGTTATTATTGTTTATGCATATTGAAGCAACGTGTAACTACACATGGAGTGCCTGAGGAGGCAAAGAAATTATAGGCCTACCGCCCCCTCAAGTAAGGGAAGAGGAAGTAACAAGAAGCCTAGCAACCTCATCATGAGAAACAAATCGGTACAGAAACCACTGCTGGAAGAGCACATGAATGCTTTGATTCCTTCAAGAAAGCCAACTTCAGTGGTGGTTCCCTGATCCACAAGCAGCGACAAAGGTAAGGATGATGATGATGATGACGACGTAGTAGACTCCACTGAAACAACAATCGTTTATGAGATACATAAAAGGTCAAGTTGGTCCCTTAGCAGCTACTACCGTTGGGGAACGAATTGTTTGAGACTTCACTTACAGTAGCTTTCAGCTTTAAGAGGCTGGATGACCAAATCCCTTCCTCGCTCCCTTTGCCTTCTCTCACTCAGAGCATAGTTTGGTACCCAATCTTACGGCTGGGTAGAGTGCGATGCGACCTGGTTTCAAACTTGCTCTCTTTAGCTTGAGAAGCAAGCGCTTTTAAACTGTTACTGGAGTGCTTCATTTATTGGGTGTCCTCTACGAATTATACTTTCCTCTACATTATACTTTCATTATACATAAGGAACAACTTTTTTTTTTTTAATCACAGACCTAAGGGTCTTTTGTGTTTGGATATGCGCCCTAATATAACCGACTAGGTTGAACGGGACGCGCCTCGCCAAAACGAGGCAAAACTTTATTTAAAAAAACAAAAATAAAAAAAAATAAGGAACAACTAATGCAATGGAAACACACCATCTCCCTACCCAACTCCGGGAGGAAGCGTGATAAGCTAAAATGAAAAATACAATGTATGGACTTTTCAAATGATCGGACAAGGGGGCTGCACAAAGACAGTACGTTTCAAAGGAGACGTACTAGAAATTCTATACAGAATAAACAGTTTCGAGCTGCTTCAAAGGACAGTGGATGACTGCCTAGATGAAATTATCATGCTCGGAGATTTCAATGCCAGAGTTGGAAATGACCATGCTAGATGGGGTGGAATTATCGGAAGATATGGAGAAGATACTCTCAATGACAATGGAAAGCGACTCCTTAGATTCTGCAGTGAGCAGAATCTGATCATTACAAACACAAAGTTCCCCCATAAGCGCATACATGCATACACTAGATGTGAACCAACCAAGAATGAGAAGTCAGTGATCGACTATGCCATTGTTCGGAGAAGCTCATTCAAATATGTCCGAGATGCAAGAGTCTGGAGGGGGCCAGAGATTGGAAGTGATCACTACCTGCTAACAATCAAACGAACAACTGAAAGAGTTGCTCAGCCTAGGAACTGCCCAACATCACGCAAGAAACCAAGTAAACGAGCAGGAGAAATGAGCATTAGGACCTACAAGCTGAGAGAGCCAGAAATTAAGACCAGATATCAGGGGCTTATTGCTACAGCAGTGAGCAACACAGAAGAAACGACCTGATGACTTGGAAACCCTCTGGAATAAATTCAAGGATATCATAAAGACAGCTGCTGCAGAAGCATGCGGTGAAGTCCGACTTGGGAACCAGAGATCAAATTTATAAAGGACAAAAAAGGCAAATTGCTTACTGCCCCGAAGGAAGTAATGGAAAGATGGAAAGAATATTTCTCAGAACTCCTGGATGGTGAGCATGGTGAAGCATCAGAAATGATAACCACTAGCATAGAAGAGAAAACCAATGATGGTGAAGATGACATAAAGATGGAAGAACTGAGGGCAGCACTAGAGAAAATCAAGATGGGCAAAGCAGCAGGGCATGATGGTATAACACCAGAAATGGTTAAGTACATGGGAGCATCAGGCGACCTATTACTCTTAAAGGTCCTACAGGCAGCATGGTGCAACAAGACCATACCAAAGGATTGGGAGATTGCCATCATAACACCAATTTTCAAAAAGGGTGACAATCGACAATGTGGAAACCATAGAGGCATATCCCTTCTCAGTGTCCCTGGTAAAATCTACTCTAGAATCCTAGAGCAGAGACTCCGACGCCTAGCTGAGCCACAATTGGATGAGGTCCAGTGCGGATTCCGAGCAAACCGAAGTACTCAAGACCTAATCTTCACACTCAGACAGCTGAGTGAAAAGGCCCTTGAGTATAAGAGTGAGATCCATCTTTGTTTCATAGATCTGGAAAAGGCGTTTGACAGGGTCCCCTGGAGCAAACTTTGGGACTGTTTGGCAAGGAAGAATATTCCAGCACCTCTGATTCATGCTATACAGAGCTTCTACAAGTCTTGCAGAAATTATGTGAGGACAGCAAACCATAAGTCAGAAGAGTTCAGGACCACCACTGGTGTAAGACAAGGTGATATCCTATCACCTTACCTCTTCATACTCCTTATGGACGATGTCATCAAGGCATGTAAGGAGAGAACAAGAAAGTATTCAGTGGGGTACTGGAAGATGAGACAGGTCTATATTTCGGAGCTGGCATTTGCTGATGATGTTGCCCTGATTGCTAAATCAGAGGCACATCTCCAATCCAACCTGCAAGTCTGGAAGGAAGAGCTGGAGAAGAGAGGGATGGTCATAAGCAGCTCTAAAACAAAATCCATGGTGATATCACGAGAAGAAAGAAAACATCAGATTAAGTTGGGAGAACAGGTCCTGGAGCAGGTCGACCACTTTAAATATCTCGGAGCTATTATAGACCGAAAGGGAGGCATCAAAGAAGAGTTGGCCACTCGAAAAGCAGCGGCTGGGAGACTTTTTCAGGCCATAAATCGTGGATTCCTCAGCAAGAAAGAGGTTGGTAAGAAAACGAAGATGGCTGTATACCGCTCCACCTATGTCCCAGTCTTGACATATGGATGCGAGTCGTGGGCAATGACTACAACCCACAAAAGCCAGATCCAAACCTCAGAAATGAGGTATCTGAGGAAAGTGGTTGAAGTAACAAGAAGAGACATGGTCCGCAACCAGACGATCCGTCAAGGCCTAAAATCCCATCCGCTGCAGACCCAAATAGAACAGTCCCAACTAAGATGGTTTGGCCATGTCTGCAGAATGGGAGAAGATCGGCTACCACGACAAGCATGGGAAACAAAGAGCCAGGGATCCAGACCTCCAGGACGACCCAGAGTCCGCTGGGAGGACAACATTAGACAATCTTTGAAGGACCGAGGACTAGAATGGAACCAGGCCAGGAAGAAGACAGCTGATAGAATGGTCTGGCGCTCTCTCTTCCAAACCTCTACACCTCACGGTAGAAGGGGAACGACTAAGTAAGTATAAACAGTTTCGGAGTATTCTATTAATAGACTGAACAGCATGTTTACCCAGTTACGTGTTAGAATTGTGCACCGATACATTTATAGTTAACATTGTGCATCGATAAATCTATAGTTAACATTGTGCATCGATAAATATAACAGCTTTTTAATGTCTACAAATATTCTGCCTCAGTTAACATCATCATCGAAGTTATTCATCCCACGAGGAACACTGCGTTGCCACAGTTGCCATCCACCGATTCATCAAAAAGATAGCCACATTCTAACGTACAACTCCATTTCTATTCAGCTAGTCTTCTCGTAATCCGACATTATTCTTTCGATCCCGAGTGGTCAGCACAAATGTATCTTTCTCCTCCGCGTCTTCACTTTCAGTTACTCGTGTTTTCCCTGAGGTAAAGTGTCCGGATGTTGTACGTGACCCGCAGGACAAAACGCAAGACCAAAAACTCATCAAAATGGACCAGATGATCCCATATCGACTTGTGAAACCAATGATCTCATTTACTGAAAGTAAACGCGAGGTGTAGACAAAACGATTTTATGTATCGAACATTGCCCCAAGCGTAGATTATTCTGAACTTGTCTGCCTACATCGAAAAGGGATTATCAAAAAGGGGGCGATGTATCCGTCTAGCTGTTGCGGAAACGGCTCTAAGGCGAGGCGTATTCACAGACTTCCTATGTTGCGTCTTTATCCTTTAGTACCTACAAGAACGCTCTATGCATGTTAAGTACTCTATATTTCCGTGTCTACGTATTCTGCGTCTCGTTGTATGGTTGAGTTATCATGACTTCTGGCCATACTTGTCAAATCATTTATCTTACATCCCCAAACCCTTGACCTGTCACACAACCGATTACTAAGCTGAGTGCGTGCGTTCAAATTCAGACATACATACAAATTGTTCTCCTAGGAAAATATTGTTTTACAACACGGTGATATAGAATCAGCGCTTGAACTAAATCTTGCCTTCGACATTTTTAACCGCAATTTTTATAACGTTGAGTAGTCAACTTGTTACTTTTTTTTCATTCTAATATTGCAGTGAAGAGGCGTAGTGAGCTGAAGTTTGCGTACCTGTGCCAAGTGTGTCGCACTGACTGTTGTCAGCCCCGTATTGTTGAAGGATGTCTGTGATGATGTCTATCCACCTGTCTCTTGGTCTTCCCCGCGCCCTGCAACCAGATCCTCCTACTGCTGTTGGCGCGTAGTGGTAATGTATCGGGCTCCATTCTCTGGAGATTACCAAACCACTTAATTTTCTGTCTCTCCATATACTTGATGCGAAATGTGATTCCTACGGTTTTTCATATGCCATAATTTCTCATTCTGCCCTAGTTACATTAATGACCTTTCTTAAGTATCTCATCTCACAGGATGTGATTCTCCTCTGCTACCTTCAGTAGCAATTGTGAGAAAACATCTGCCTATGTTTTGCATCTACTGCTAAACACTAAAAAAATAATACAAATTTCAGACACTTTGCTACATACATCAATGGTCAACGTTCACTATAGGCCTCTGCTACAAACAAAAAGGCAATAATACAAACAAAAACTCATTTGATATTACTTGTAACTTTATATTCTTAGCAACTAAAATGAGGTTGCTCATGGGACTAGCAACCTCGTCATATCAAACCAATTGACACAGAAACCACTGCTGCAAGAGCATACGACTGTTTGGTGCAGGCTTCCTGCAAGGGGACCTGCTACAGTAGTGGTTCCATGTTCTACAAAGAGCGCAAAGAAAACAAGCCGATGAGGATGATGTGCTTAGTGCGAGAGAATGATGAGGATGATGTGCTTAGTGCGAGAGAATGATGAGGATGATGTGCTTAGTGCGAGAGAATGAATAAACGTTCTGCCGTCTTAAATACAACACTTAACTCGTGGACTCAGCACACATGAAAGCCAAGTAAGCGTGTTCTGAAGAATATAACCGATATCCACGTTTTGACCAACTCAGACAATGTTGTCAGATTTACAGTTCTTCATCAAATATCCACTCAAGTTTGATGTCGTATAATAACGTTCTCACAGATTATTTTCATTGAAACATTTTTTTCAAAAACCCAGTTTTAAACCCAAATGTTTATAAACCTCAATTTTCTGTCTCTTATTTTGTTTCCATCAACGCACTTTCAGCAGTGATGGATTTGGTATTTATCGAGCTTCTTCAATAATGTGTCTTTTTTGTTCGGGAAGTGTATTTGTAATGTTTAGAACCTACTGCTTTATGTCTGATGTCGGTATTTCAATCGACATCTATTAAAAAATAAATTGAAGCCAAGTTTCTTTTTAAAATTTTAAAATTTTAACCCAGCCTCAAGAAAATTAAATAAGGAGATGTCCATCACTGGAAAGTAGAAATGTCCAACATTAGTTTAGAAACTTGGGAAAACTTCACCAACGGGATGGGGTGGTTTGAGTATGTTTAACAAATGGAGACTGACAGGGTGATCAAACAGGTGTGTACCTGTCACACGGTTAACACGAGGATTAACCAGGGAGAGTTATCTTTGTAGTGCAGGCGTTGTCAATAGCTCAGATTTGCCTTGAAACCGGAAGAAGATAGACAGCAGGAGCAGAAGAAGGCGAATATGAGACTTTGCGATGTTCCAAGCAGATAATCCCAATGATTCTGAATCTCGTGACACTGTCACTCCTATCAATCTATCTATCCTCTCCTATAGCTCGCGAGCCCCCACCCCCTCTATCACCCTGAGTGAACAGAAGAGGAAGAAAGGAAGAACTGTATGGCTCTCGCACACTTTCTTTCCTTCTCTATGTATGTAAGTAACATGTGCTGGTAACGCAAACATGACTACAACATTTATTGGATTACTTATAGGTAACACAACCAAATAAAATAGTACAAATGCAATGACGACTGACACTAACTACACCTGGAAAAGAAGGTAGTTAATACAAAACAAAAAATACCATCTAATCTTCAGTCTATCCTAAGTGATGATGATGATGAATTTAATCTACTCCTAACTACTAAAAAGGATATCTTGTTTCTTGGCCTTTGGCTGACTGTCAATAAAGTTCTGGATGTTTGTACACAATGGACATGTCTTTGTCTGTATTCAATAACACGGTACGGCGCACTTAATTTCCTTCAAGTGTCAATGGCCGGGTCTTTTGTTCTTCACAATGCGAGTTTTGACAATGCAACGCGCGGCTGGGTTGGCGTGTTCATAGGTTGTGTTGAACGCAATGCCAGGCTGCAGAGTCCTCGCCTGGTAGACAGATGTCCACTAGTTGTGATGACTTATTGCTCATGTGGACTTGATGTAAATATGGTATAGTGTTATGTGTTGGCGCGGCAGTTTTACTTGGAGAATCTGTCCATTCCCGCAGGTAATTTAGGATCTCAATAATTTTCGTAGGCACTGGTTGTAAAAGATCGTCCGAGTGCACTTGCCACTTCAGATCAATATTTCTCGTGGACAGCTAATTGTAACTCATCCATTACTGTGTAATTTATGATTACTATTCTGTGTGGGTGGTTGTTTGTAGAAAGGCTCCTTTGCCCTGGCTAATTCCTTCCTAAACCCCCAGTTGCTTTTGTAGGTTTGATGACGATGATTATTGATATCTGTGAGATACATGTCGTCGCAGTATATCTGGTTGGCTGTGGCAAACTTCTAAATACAATATCTAAATTAGGATATAACAGTATAGTGCATAAAGTCAAAGATAGGAAAGTACTAAAAATTTTCGGCGAGAATCGTAAGTTGTCGCCTACGCCTTCAGCGTATTATTTGATAACGCAATGGCCGAACCAAAAGGGTACCCTAATTTTCAAATTCGTCATTGAGACAAACGTTCCACTTCCCTAGGTCAACTAAGTATTTGCCTAAATACATTGTAGAGGGGAGGGGAAACGGAGAAAACCCAACGCAAATCACGTCTCACATTGTTCTAAAAATAAAACTACTTGCTAGTATTGCCTTAGGCGGTTTTTCAAATTACGATGAAAAAGTTAGAAAAAGTGGACACTACGGTCAGGGAAACACGCTTAGCTCTTATTGCGAATGGCATAAACTCTCGTAATTAGCTTGAAAGTACATGAGAAAAGAATTGAACGGAAGGTAGTTTAAAAATCAACAACTAACATGGAAAAAAATATAGAATTTTGAACCAAGCCGCTTAGCCCCATAAAAATCATATATTCGTGTACCTGAAGACTTGCTGACTAAGAATATGTAGTTAGTTATCTAAATAGTCCATTAGATAATCAAATATTGGGGATAATACATAGAGAAGCGGAGATACTGTCAGGTCAAGTCATATCTGCTTAGATTGGATAGCATATTTTTGGGGGGAAAAATTAGGTGAAAGATAGGCTAAGATAGTACGATGAAGGGGATTGGGTGGAATTTGAAGTGAGGCGAAATATTATTGGCCGACCTCGTACTAAACATATATTACCCGAGTAACGTAGAAGAAAGTTGAATTGTATTTTTGAAAGACTTTGTTTACAAGTGAAATAAGGATAATCATTGGCCAGAGTAGTTGATATTGGGGAAAAGGCATTAGGTGAGGACGCCATTTTATAACAAAATTTTGCCAAGGAGCGATGAGAGCAGGCTAGTGCTGTGTAAACAATATTTCTCAAAAGCCTGGACAGAACGGCAGATCGAAAGTGTGCCAGTCATCGTTCACTTGTGTATTTCATTGAATAAATGTGGTAAGATTGACTTTATTAACATGTATCTAAAATAAAAATTGAATGTGAGATAATAATGTACGACTATAAGTAAGTGGGTCTGTAGCAAACTTAGGCAGAGCCTAGAGATTGATCCACCATGTGGTAGACTATCAGAGAGGTGTTAGACTACAAGAAAATATGTATGATTGTCATCAAGGAGCATAACACCTATCCTATTGTATGGAAAAGATTACAGCTGGAATTGCAGTGGCGTTGTAACTATTAGGGGAGAGGAATACTGGTGTACATTGTCACATCAAAAGATAATGGTGGCATAGGTTGGTATAAAGCTATGACCCTTTTCGTTTGTTTGTAATGTACCTGTACTTAAATGTGGAATAGTATTGTATACTAGGTATAAAGAAGGATGCATAACCTTCACATTTCAGGGTCCTGGGTACTGACGTTAATGTAGTACCAAACGCTTGAGAACTGCTCGATTCAGGACTCTGTCTGTATACTTCGAGCCCATGCTAGTGGCCATTGCCTATCAAACAGGTGGAACAGATTGTCAAGCGAGCAGAGGAAACGATCTACCTGTATTCTCCTGCCAAGTTAAGTTCTTGTTCGGCACCTGGCAGCTCAACTTAAAAGAACTAGAAAGTGATAGTGAAGAAAACTGTGAATAGTTATTAATATTTCCACAAGTGACAAACGAAAACAGACATAACTTAAAGGGAGTGATTATAACCAACAACCTATTGTTGATACCAGTATTACCTCAAAGTAGAAGAATACAACTACACACTAATATTAGAATAATATTGTATGTATGGACAGAAGATCTACTGTGTTATTGGACTGTTGTAAATGATTCTTTTGATTTCACTTTTGATTGTCAGTCCTGGTTCAAAATAAATTAGAATCAGGATAATAAATTGTAAAAAATTCTATTTACACAAATTTCAACCACTGTCTTAATTAAGATAGCCTTTTAAAGTGTCGTTTGTATGTTATTGTTGTAATACTGTTGGTTGTTGTGGATAATAAACTATTTGTTTGTATGTTAGTTGGTTATTGCACACTACACTCTACATTCATAACCCTAGACACTACACGAAGTCATTTTAATAATAATATAGATTAATTTTGAATGAGATCAAAAGGGTGGTAGCGGAAAGGTACTCTGAAAAGTTTACAATACTATTTGTTAAATTCAGAGACCTTCATAGCTGATCTCATTTAATACAATAATAATACATAACAACAATTCATAACATCAAAACCCACCACATATATTGGGGTCTCGCTCCTGGGATTGAATTTCTCATAGCACCAGCTATATTGGGTAGCTCGCTTCTGGGATTTTAAATTCTTAAAATATTATCAATTATATTAGGAATCTCAGATAGTATAAAACTAAAAGTATTCCTTTTGTGGAAATGAAATAGTGGTTGAGCTATCAGTGCCTGTGGTTGTTCTTGGTTATCATTAGAAATTGTTAGCCATAATTAGAAATTTGTATAGTTAGAAATTTTAAAGGTTGCATAGTACAGAATGGCTGATCTGGCAAAGTTTCGATCTGCTGCTGTGCAGACTGCTAAAGAAATGAATATGGAGGGTCAAGCTTTGATCCAATATGTAACTTCAGAATGCGACAAGTATATTGAAAGGGAGGATAGGAAGATAGCTGAAGAGAAGAGGTTACAAATTGAGGCTGACAAAGAAATTAAGAGGCTGCAGATTGAGGCTGACAAGGAGGCTAGGGCATTGGAGGCCGAAGAAAAGAGACTGGCGGCAGAAAGAGAAGCAGAGGAAAGAAGACAGGCTGCAGAGAGGGAAGCAGCAAAGGAGGAGAAGAGATTACAGAGGGAGCATGAGCTACGACTAAGGGAGTTAGAATTTCAAGGCCATGCTCCTGAAAATGGTGCCAGCCCATTTGCCTCAGATGCCAATGCTAGTCAGGGAGCCTCAACCTCAGCTATGGGTTTTCATGTAGACCATTTTGTTGAGAAAGATGATGACATAGAAGGGTATTTAAGTAGATTTGAGCTTTTGGCTACTACATATGGGTTAGAGAGAGAGAGAGAGGTGGAGCCTCAAGTTATCCCAAGGGCTTAGGGGAACGGCTTATGAAGTTTTTGCCAAGATGAGCAGAGATGACCAAGACAATTATGACATGCTAGAGCAGGCTCTTTTATTAAGATACGAAAAAAACGGAGAATTTTATAGAAAAAATTTAGGAATGCCAAACTACTGTCGGGTGAGACTTATCACCAGTTCTCTGCACGGTAAGAGACCTACTTGGAGAAATGGACTGCTCTGGGGAAAACCCAAGATCTTATGGAAATGATCCTTATTGAGCAGCTAAGAGAGTCCATGGCTCCAGACCTGAGAAAGTTTCTCATGGAACAAGGTGCAGAGAGGCTGGGTGAGTTACTCAATGTCGCTGAGAGGTATCAGGCAGCCCAAGCAGAGGTAGTTGGTAATAAAAAGAAACAGGTAGACAATTTTAAGGCACCTCAAAACTTTAATAAGTTTGACCATAGAGAACAGAACAAAGGTAAGCACCAGTTTGATAGGCCACACAATGACTATAAAAATAAAACCCCACAATTCAATGAAAGGAAATATGATGAAAGAAAATTTTTTCATCAAAGTAGATTATATTGTAGCCGGTGTAGGATGGACAACCATAACACCGAAAATTGTAGAAGGAAACCTGTAGTAATGGCCCCGCTTAAGGTCAGGTCGACTCCTAAAAAAGAGGAGGAACCACCAAAAATTATGTCTCGTAAACAGTGTAGGAAGGCACAGGTTAAAGATAGATCACTGAAGCCATGTTTTGACAAACTCCAAAAACTCCATACCCCTCCTAGAAAAGGAGAATTCTATTTGGATGATGGAGTGGTTTACAGGGTGGATAAAGCAGGATCATACGAGTGTGCACAGTTGGTAGTGCCCTCGAAATATAGGGAACGAGTTATGAGACAAACACATGTTCAAGACGGTGGACAATTGAGGATGGGTCACACCTGTTCAAGGACATCTATGTCTTATTACTGGCCAGGAGTGGTTGAAGACATAAGAAAATTTGTCGAGGCCTGCGACCAGTGCAATAAGAAAAATCCACAGGGTGGAAAAATAATAACCAATTGCGAGAGAAGCATTATGGAAAACCTGGGCCAGAAAATAAAGAGGGAACACCCACACGTGGGAAATGAATCAGGACCTAGACACGCCACGGGGCAAACTTAGGCCTGGAAAGAAAAATAATTATAATAAAGTGGACAAAGTGGAATGGGAACCCCCTTTTCACAGACAGTCTTCACTTGAATGTTTTACAATGGCCACTATGCAGCGAGTACAAAGAGATGTCTTACCCCAGAATAAGCCGACAAACCCTCGGTCGGACTTATGTGAACTGGAGGAAGATAAAAGAGAGAGAAGATCTCTCACAAGGAACTTAAAGTGGGGAGAAAACCCCAGGAAGAAAAGAATTGGTAGTGGACGATTTGTAAGTCATGATACAAGACAAAAACGTTCTCATAACAAGGCTTCCAATGTTAAGGACCTGACATGTGCCATGAACAATAAGTTTGTAAAATTAAAAGTCCATATGTAACCTTGTTAAGGACATGGACCGATGAGAAGGCAGAAGAAAATATTACCTCATCATATCAATATGTGAACGAGCTGACCACTCGTCTTAAAACTGGCTGGAAACTTGCCAATGAAAATTTGAGACAAGCCAGGAAAAAGCATGCTGCCTATTACAATAAAAAAGCTAAGGATAGAGAATTAGCTGTGGGGGAGAAGGTGCTCCTTCTACTGCCCGGCAGTCATAATAAATTGCAAATTGGATGGCAAGGTCCATATACAGTTCTAGAAAAGGTGTCTAGAACAAATTATAAGATAGATAAGAAAGGGAAAGAGAAAATCTATCATGTGAATCTCCTGAAAAAATACCTGGAAAGAGAAAACCAGGAGGAGACACACCTACTGACCTTGTCTGTTGCAATGGAAATGAAAAAGGAACCACTCACCTCTCATGAATATCCTTTACATCCCTGTGAGACCGCTGCGCAGGTAAAAATCAGTAACCACTTAACGAAAAATCAGAGGGAGAGAGTTCAACAGGTTCTGAATGATCATACAGATGTGTTAACGGACCGACCGGGGCATACAAATTTATTAGAGTATGATATGAAACTCATAGACCCAACACCAATCTGTATGACAGCCTATTCGATTCCGTTCGCTAAGGAAAAAGCTTTGAAGGAGGAGATAGATTATCTGTTGAGAGAAGGAATTATCTCGCACAGTGAATCTCCTTACAGCTCCAGTGTGGTTCTGTTAAGAAAACCCTCTGGAGAACACAGACTGTGTATAGATTACAGGAAACTGAATGCTGTCACAGAAGGTCAGGTGGATCCATTACCTGATACAAATCAGCTGTTTGCCAGGCTGAATAAAGCTAAATATTTCTCTAAAGTGGATCTGAGCAAAGGCTACTATCAGATCCCAGTAAAGCCGGAGGTTAGACCTTATTTAGCCTTTAGCACCTCGGAAGGACATTATGAATTTAACATGTTGCCATTCGGGCTGAAAAATTCAACGAGTGTGTTTTCGAGGATGATTAGAAAATTACTGGATCCCCTGAAAAATCCATGCATCACCAACTTCATGGATGATATTCTCAAAGCGACTGAAACATTTGAGGAACACATTAACTCTCTGAATATGTTGTTTAATCGACTTAGAGAGACAAATTTGACAGCTAGACCGACGAAATGCTGTGTTGGATGTTAAGAGCTGGAATTCTTGGGACACACAGTACATCAGGGAAACATGACCCCTGACCCCAAGAATCTGGAGAAGTTGAAAAAAGCACCAAGACCACAGACAAAAAAAAAGATGTGCGATCTTTTGTCTCATTATGTGGTTTCTACCAAAAGTATATTAAAAACTTTAACTCCATATGTGCTCCTTTGACTGATTTAACGCGCAAAGGAAATCCTGATAGAATTACTTGGTCAGCGCAGTGTGAATTGGCCTACCAAGAGTTGAAGGAAAAACTCACAAGCAGGCCTATTTTGAAATTACCTGACTTGAGTCAAGAATTCATTGTGAGAACGGATGCTAGTAATATAGGTTTGGGTGCAACTCTATTACAAAGGTCAACTTCACTTGATGGGGAATTAACCCCAGTAGCTTATGCTAGTCGTAAGTTGAACACAGCAGAACAAAAATATTCAACAAGTGAAAAAGAATGTTTGGCGGTCATATGGGCTATAAAGAAGTTCCAGATTTATCTCTATGGTAACTCATTTAAGATCCAAACAGATCATAAACCACTCGTGTGTCTGTCACAAGCAAGGCATGAAAATGCTAGATTATTACGTTGGTCGTTGCTCTTACAGCCATACCAGTTTACCATAGAATATATTCCAGGCAAAACCAATGTCGGTGCCGATTTTTTAAGCAGACATCCGTATGACGAACATCAGAGTAATCACCAGGCATAAGTAGTAAATTTATCTATGTGTATTTAAAAGTAGGAACTGACATATGATAGTCTGTTCTAAGTGGGGAGATATGTGGTAAACTTCTAAATACAATATCTAAATTAGGATATAACAGTATAGTGCATAAAGTCAAAGATAGGAAAGTACTAAAAATTTTCGGCGAGAATCGTAAGTTGTCGCCTACGCCTTCAGCGAATTATTTGATAACGCAATGGCCGAACCAAAAGGGTACGCTAATTTTCAAATTCGTCATTGAGACAAACGTTCCACTTCCCTAGGTCAACTAAGTATTTGCCTAAATACATTGTAGAGGGGAGGGGAAACGGAGAAAACCCAACGCAAATCACGTCTCACATTGTTCTAAAAATAAAACTACTTGCTAGTATTGCCTTAGGCGGTTTTTCAAATTACGATGAAAAAGTTAGAAAAAGTGGACACTACGGTCAGGGAAACACGCTTAGCTCTTATTGCGAATGGCATAAACTCTCGTAATTAGCTTGAAAGTACATGAGAAAAGAATTGAACGGAAGGTAGTTTAAAAATCAACAACTAACATGGAAAAAAATATAGAATTTTGAACCAAGCCGCTTAGCCCCATAAAAATCATATATTCGTGTACCTGAAGACTTGCTGACTAAGAATATGTAGTTAGTTATCTAAATAGTCCATTAGATAATCAAATATTGGGGATAATACATAGAGAAGCGGAGATACTGTCAGGTCAAGTCATATCTGCTTAGATTGGATAGCATATTTTTGGGGGGGGGGAAATTAGGTGAAAGATAGGCTAAGATAGTACGATGAAGGGGATTGGGTGGAATTTGAAGTGAGGCGAAATATTATTGGCCGACCTCGTACTAAACATATATTACCCGAGTAACGTAGAAGAAAGTTGAATTGTATTTTTGAAAGACTTTGTTTACAAGTGAAATAAGGATAATCATTGGCCAGAGTAGTTGATATTGGGGAAAAAGCATTAGTTGAGGACGCCATTTTATAACAAAATTTTGCCAAGGAGCGATGAGAGCAGGCTAGTGCTGTGTAAACAATATTTCTCAAAAGCCTGGACAGAACGGCAGATCGAAAGTGTGCCAGTCATCGTTCACTTGTGTATTTCATTGAATAAATGTGGTAAGATTGACTTTATTAACATGTATCTAAAATAAAAATTGAATGTGAGATAATAATGTACGACTATAAGTAAGTGGGTCTGTAGCAAACTTAGGCAGAGCCTAGAGATTGATCCACCATGTGGTAGACTATCAGAGAGGTGTTAGACTACAAGAAAATATGTATGATTGTCATCAAGGAGCATAACACCTATCCTATTGTATGGAAAAGATTACAGCTGGAATTGCAGTGGCGTTGTAACTATAAGGGGAGAGGAATACTGGTGTACATTGTCACATCAAAAGATAATGGTGGCATAGGTTGGCATAAAGCTATGACCCTTTTCGTTTGTTTGTAATGTACATGTACTTAAATGTGGAATAGTATTGTATACTAGGTATAAAGAAGGATGCATAACCTTCACATTTCAGGGTCCTGGGTACTGACGTTAATGTAGTACCAAACGCTTGAGAACTGCTCGATTCAGGACTCTGTCTGTATACTTCGAGCTCATGCTAGTGGCCATTGCCTATCAAACAGGTGGAACAGATTGTCAAGCGAGCAGAGGAAACGATCTACCTGTATTCTCCTGCCAAGTTAAGTTCTTGTTCGGCACCTGGCAGTTCAACTTAAAAGAACTAGAAAGTGATAGTGAAGAAAACTGTGAATAGTTATTAATATTTCCACAAGTGACAAACGAAAACAGACATAACTTAAAGGGAGTGATTATAACCAACAACCTATTGTTGATACCAGTATTACCTCAAAGTAGAAGAATACAACTACACACTAATATTAGAATAATATTGTATATATGGACAGAAGATCTACTGTGTTATTGGACTGTTGTAAATGATTCTTTTGATTTCACTTTTGATTGTCAGTCCTGGTTCAAAATAAATTAGAATCAGGATAATAAATTGTAAAAAATTCTATTTACACAAAGTTCAACCACTGTCTTAATTAAGATAGCCTTTTAAAGTGTCGTTTGTATGTTATTGGTGTAATACTGTTGGTTGTTGTGGATAATAAACTATTTGTTTGTATGTTAGTTGGTTATTGCACATTACACTCTACATTCATAACCCTAGACACTACACGAAGTCATTTTAATAATAATATAGATTAATTTTGAATGAGATCAAAAGGGTGGTAGCGGAAAGGTACTCTGAAAAGTTTACAATACTATTTGTTAAATTCAGAGACCTTCATAGCTGATCTCATTTAATACAATAATAATACATAACAACAATTCATAACATCAAAACCCACCACATTGGCCTTACGTATTAGCTTGTCCCAACGACGCCAGCCAGGGTAGTAAGACAAAGGCTGAGTTATCTCAAAGAGTCCCTATCTCTACCACTAAGATGGATAAAATGATAAAGCCTTATAAGTACCCCGTAAATCTATGCTACGCATGTGGTGTGTGGGTGTTTTCTTGTATGTTAAATCTTACCAATATAATGAATCTCTGCGCGGTGTTTATTGCACTGTTTACCGGGTAATGTGTTTGTTGTTCGTCCATCACAAGTGATGAAGACCACTCTGTTCATCCAATTATTAGGATGTTAGGATAGTCTATGAGTACGAAGGTGACTGATGAGCCCGATGCGGGCCTGGAAGGATGTCGGACAGTGTGGGCAGGGAATGTTTGCTTCATGTGAAGGTTTTATTTCACGATCTTTTCTAGCTTGTCTCCGCTGTTCCGCTGTTGCTCTTCTGGAAGATTCGCATGCCACTGCACCTTTACGAAGAGATGTGCGCCAGGCAGTTCGGTCTTGCGCAGCAGCTTCCCATGTGTCTGGGTTTATGTCAAAGGTTTTTAATGAAGCCTTAAGCGTGTCTTTGAAGCGCTTTTTCTGGCCACCATGGGAGCGTCTACCCTTCTGCATCTCACCATAAAAGAGTATCTTTGGCAGTCGATGGTCTGGCATGCAGACTACATGACCTGCCCAGCGAATCTGTGACTGCATCAGAATAGTATCGATGCTAGGGATACCAGCTCTGTCAAGAACGGCGGTATCTGGGATCTTGTCTTGCCATTTGATGTTCATTATCTTCCTGAGACATACTGTATGGAAGTGGTTGAGCTTTTTTACGTGGCGCCTGTATACAGTCCATGTTTCACATGCATAAAGCAGCACTGGAAGCACCGCAGCTCTGTATACCTTCAGCTTTGTCTGTAGATTAATGCCACTTCGATGCCAAACGTTGGTGTATAGTCTGCCAAATGTGCTGCTGGCTTTGGAGATCCTGGTGTTCACCTCATCATCAATGACGATGTTCTGGGATAGTGTACTACCAAGGTATGTGAACCTGTTCACAACATTCAGTTTCTCACCATTTACCTTGATGACTGGCTCAGTATAAATTGTGCCAGGAGCTGGTTGGTACATGATTTCTGTTTTCCCCGTGTTGATGGTAAGCCCAAAGTTGGAGCAGGCTTCGGAGAATCTATCAACGCTACGCTGCAGATCAGCCTCTGAGCCAGCACTGAGGGCACAATCGTCAGCAAACAGAAGATCCCTGATGGTGTGTGATTTGACCTTGGTTTTTGCTTGAAGCCTCCTAAGGTTAAACAATTTTCCATCAATACGATATCTGATGTCGATTCCTGTGTCCCCGTCTCTGAAAGCATCAGTCAGCATAGCAGAAAACATGATACTGAAAAGCGTCGGTGCAAGTACACACCCTTGTTTAACTCCATTTGAGACGGGGAAAGGCTCCGACAGCTCACCGTTTTCCTGAACTCTAGCCTGCATTCCATCATGCAGTTGCTGCACTACTGAGATAAATTTCTTTGGGCAGCCGTATTTTGCCATGATCTTCCATAGACCCTCTCTACTGACCGTGTCGAACGCCTTTGTCAAGTCGATGAAAGCTGTGTACAGGTCACAGTGCTGTTCTTGGCATTTTTCTTGAAGCTGTCTTGCAGCGAACACCATATCGGTGGTTCCACGTTCTTTCCGGAATCCACACTGACTTTCAGGTAGAAGACCTTTGTCAAGATGAGCCGTAAGGCGATTAAGAAGGATTCTGGCAAATATCTTCCCAGCGATTGATAGTAGTGAGATGCCTCGATGATTGTTACAGTCTTGGCGATTACCTTTACGTTTATAAAGATGTATAATTGACGCATCCTTGAGATTGTGTGGGATGGTTTCACTCTGCCACATTTGCTGGAAGATCATGTGAAGTTTCTCTATCAGAACTGTACCGCCATCTTTATAGACCTCAACAGGAATTGAATCGGAGCCGGGCGCCTTTCCACTAGAAAGTTGAAGAATCGCTTTTTGAGTCTCCTCCAAAGTCGGTATAACATCTAGTGCTTCATTTATAGGAATTTGGGGCAGTCGGTTGATGGCTTCATCGTTAATAGATGATGGCTGGTTCAGAATATTATTAAAGTGTTCGACCCAGCGTTGGAGAATTTTTTCCTTGTCTGTAATTAGTGTTTTTCCATCTGCATTAAGGAGGGGAAATGATCCTGATGATGTTGGACCATAGACCGCTTTGAGTGCATGGTAAAAATTTTTCAAGTCATGGCTGTCAGCAAAGCCTTGGAGCTCATCTGCTTTATTACTCAGCTATGAATCCCGCATCTGGCGTAGTTTATGTTGGACGATTCTACGCATGTTGTTGAAAGCGTCTTTCTTGGATGTAGATTTTGGATCATTTAAATATGCTTTATGGAGATGGTGTTTCTCAGCCAACATCTTCTTTATATCATCTGAGTTCTCATCAAACCAGTCATTTTGTTTCTTGATGGCGGGACCCAGGACCTCTGTAGCAGTGTTGTAGATCTGCTCGCTTAGGGCTGTCCGATTTGTTTCCGCACTTTGGCCGTCTAACGAGATAGATTTGAGACGGTCTTCTAGGGTGTCAGTGAATGATTGTTTAATTTTTGTCTTCTTTAGTTTGGTAATATCCAGCCTTTTTTGAGTTTTCTTTCCCTGAGGGCGCCTGGCAGGTTGGATACGAATTTTAAGTTTAGACACAATGAGGCGATGATCAGTCCAGCATTCGGCACCACACATGGACTTGGTCACCCGGACATCTTGCCTGTCCTTCTTTCTAACAATTACATAGTCAATTAGGTGCCAATGCTTCGAGTGAGGGTGCATCCAGGAGGTCCTGTTTCGGATAGGAAGTCGAAAAATGGTGTTGGTGACAAGGAGGTTATGTTCTGCGCAAGTCTGGAGGAGAAGAAGTCCATTGCTGTTACAGCGACCCACGCCGTACTTTCCGATAGTGCCATTTCAGGAGATGTTATCTGAGCCTACTCTTGCATTAAAGTCACCAAGAATAATAAGCTTATCTGCTTTGGGAACTGATGCAATGACTGCATGTAGTTCTTCGTAAAACTTATCCTTGACGTCATCCTGGTTTGTCATAGTTGGTGCATACGCGCTAATGATGGTGGCATGTTTCCTTCCATAAAGCAGCGGGATCTTGACCGTCATGAGTCGGTCATTTATTCCCTTTGGGGGCTCCGCTAGCTTGCCAATAATTGCTGTTTTGATTGCAAATCCAACCCCTGCTTCTCGTCTTTCTTCAGTTCCTCTTCCGCTCCAATAGAATGTATAACCTGCACCCTTTTCGCAAAGTTGGCCATCGCCTGCAAGTCGAGTTTCACTCAGTGCTGCTATGTCAATGTTGTATCTGCCCAGTTCTCTCCCAATCAGGGCAGTTCGCCTCTCGGGTCTGTTTGTGTTAAAGTCTTTGTCGAGTAGAGTGCGCACATTCCATGCGCCTAGAATGAGGGGGAAAAATCTGTCCTTTCTTTTTCTTATGTGTCGCCCGCTGAAGTAGGGTACCCACCAACCGCGGTAAGCTGGTTAGGTAATGGTGGAGCAGGCAATGTTTAGGGCACCTTTTCTAGCCCCTTCCTCATGCCATGGAGGTGAGCAGTGCTTTCCTAAAGAGGGCTGCTCAGTCACTCAGGGGGCTGCCGAATCCCACTGCTGCTCCGATCAGTGGAAGACGACCATATGGCCTGAGCCGCCTGTGTGTAGGTCTGCGACTACGACTGCCAGCGCACCCACGCCTGCCGCTTCGCCGCTCGCCCATCGCCACAGGACTTGTTGTGAGTGGATGGATGAGTGGATGAGTGGATGAAAGAGTGACTTGCGCAGTGATTTGGTTTAAAGTGAGGAAGAGTTGCGCAATTCGTCGACCTCACTCTCTCGCCTGGGTCCATCTTAATCCAGTGGCAAGACAAGTCAAGACGACTGGAGATGAAGTCAGGTGCAGTGGATGACCATGGCTTTCTACGTGCCTCGCCATGCTCCTTACGCTCCACAGCGCGTTGCTGGTAATCGCCGTCATGCCCGTTGAACCAACAGGTGGTTTCTTCCGCGCTGTCTACCGAATCCAGTCTTCGCATGCATGGGTAGGCAGACCCTAACTCACCGAAGGTTTATAACCAGTCGGCTACCCTCACCTAGTTTAGCCGGCCTGTCAAAGCCGTTTCCCGGGGGGTGGCCGCTGTCGCATGCTGACAGCTACGAGGAGCCACAGGTGAGAGCTGAATGCCAGGTTTGGACCAAAGGTGGACGAGCTGCCCTGAAAAGGGCATGACAGCTCCTTAACCAGAGGTACTACCAATACCTGACATCCCAAACCCCCCACCGGGTAATGTAAGAAGTAATAGAAAAGTGTCTAGTATTTACCTCGTTATGGTTATTGGAAACTGTGCCATCTTATAAATATAATGACTCTCTGCACGGTGTTTAATGCAACATATACCTAATAGTGTAAAATATAGTATTATGGGAAAAAGTGACTAGTATTTACAGTGTTATATTTATGGAAAATATGTATATATCTAACTGGAATTAAAATGGATGTATATTAATAATGTAATACTATAGTACACTAACCTTGGTTTCCATATACAGAATTCACTGGACACAGGTCCCTGAATTTTCCTCGTGATATAACGTACCAATACTGGCTGGTGGAATGCTTTCTGTAGCAATCCAGAGGAAGGTTTGTCTCTCGGTTATATGCTGAGAATATTGCCTCCAGCAATGTCGGTGTTCTCTCTCCTGATGTCTTGTGAAGGGGTTCTAATCCTATGTGATGTTCCATTAGTTCAGACAACCAGTCCCCATTACTCTGTAAAGTTTTCTGCTATTTGGCTATGTTAGCTTTTATGTTTTGCTTAGCCCAGACAATCCGTCTCCGTCCGTCTTTTGATGTCTGTGCAGTGTGTCTAGTCTCTTTATAATGTCTTCTTTCATATTTATCTTCGTTCAGACTATCAGTCTCCATTAATCCAATATTACATTGCCTGTTCCATGAGAAACGACTCTTTCTAAAGTTTCATCGCTGATCTGTCTCCGTCCGTCCATTATGCGCTGTTACTAGGCAAAATAATACGTGTGTATTACTGCCGTTGTGTAAAGACAACCGAGCCGTATTGGTGACTACTTCTAGTTGTCCCTGGATGGTCTGTTGTACTAATGTCTCATTGTTATGTACACATTCCATGCAAAATTGGTTGCTTTCCCATGACTTACGAAGAACGCTGTCTATTGTGGACAATGAGTTTTCACCATCGACTGCTTTCTCATGCCTTGTGAAATTTATCTGCAACTGTTCGGCAATAAGTTTTAAGAATCCAAATGCAGCTTTACTTGCCTCTCGTGACAGTACCCACTAACATAAGGGTGATTGAACAGGTGTGTACCCACTAACATGAGAGTGACAGGATGATCAAACAAGTGGGCACCCACTAACATGAGAGTGACAGGATGATCGAACAGGTGTGTACCCACTAACATGAGAGTGACAGGATAATCGAACAGGTGTGTACCCACTAACATGAGAGTGACAGGATGGTCGAACAGGTGTGTACACACTAACATAAGGGTGACAAGATGGTCGAACACGTGTGTACCCACTAACATGAGAGTGACGGGATGATCGAACAGGTGTTTACCCACTGTAGCAAAGTTAGATTTTGCTGGGGAGGTTTTGATGGTATCCTAAAAGAATGAAATCCGTGTATGTATTACCCATGTGAGGTCAAGCACATGTAGGCCCCTGACTCTATAAATGATGATGATGAATTATGTGCAGGGAACCTAACGCTACCTCCCTAGATCTCACACGGTCACTATTTTGGCTCTTGTGTCTGGTGTATGATGTACCTAGTGTCTAGGGGAGAAATGAAATGATGGTACACAACACAAAAACACTTTAAGTTTCTATGAGGAAGTGAATAAAACCTGTTGTTAAGTTTTTCTTTAAATTTGATAATTTTTTTTTTAAATTTATTTTGCCTGTCCAGTCATATCGTTTGGACAGGTCTTTGAAAATGAGGACAAGATAGTTTACATAAAAGATTAACTAAAATTGTGTGGACAATCTGCCCAAATAACTACAATGTTAATATATGTCTTTCCTGTTGGAATGTTCACAGCTTAAATTTATTCTTCTACGAGGGAGAGTCGCTGTGTATGAGGGGCTGTATTATCATCATACCCCATCAACTTCCTGAGTATGATTTGAAAGACCAAGGTTTATTTAAAACGAAACTGTCAGATGTACCCAGGTCCTTAACATATCACCTGGGGTTTCTTGTTGAAAGATAACCTATTGTGTAGTTGCAGAAATATCGATATCACATCACACGCCAAAGCTCCTGCTGTTATCTCTTGAAAGCATACATGAAATTTCGGAGACTTCTTGGCGTTATCGTCACTCCTGAGGTTTCCTGTCACCAGCTGGCAACAGGAAACAAAACCTCTGCAACAAAAGGACACACTGGCCTTTTACATCTGATCACTTATTCTTTTATTTAAGTTCATACGTGGGTATGGTGTCAGCCTCGCGTGCATTTCAGGTGCACTCACCCCCTAATATTTCATGACTCCCACCTTGCTGTGACCACCCCTCAGGTCCCTAGCAGATACGCCACTGTACGTTTACAAAGTTTTCCTCAATAATATAATGTGGGGTAACCACATTTTCTTTTATATATTTTTCTCATCTTTTCCTTTTAAAATATAAATGCTTCAGGCATGTTGAACAGTGTTCCTTGAACATGGAGGCTTACTAATATACTCTAATACAATAATATTCAAACATAATCATGACAACATACATTAGTTAGATACATTTCAACGTGAGGACTCAACAATGTCTGCTCCCGGCACGTCCTTCACTTTTTCCCAATAGCAGTATCTAACTTTGGTAATGGGATTAAACATATTAAATTCATAAAGCATTCTTACCACAAATCAAGAAATATAAACAAATGACGCTGACTTTGCAAAGAAATGGCCTCAGTTTCTTCTGCTCCGTCCAGACTGTGAAATACTTATTTAGTTATTTAATTTACTTTAAATTTTATCACAGCTGTTCTCAGCGTATCTGAATAAAAAAATACTGTTCAACTGGCAATGAATAGTGAAAGCTTTTTGCTAATATTTAGTAGCACTGGCCAATCGAAAGCTTGCGACTACCAGAATTCAAATGCAGTTTTTGAAAAACAAAAATAATTCCAAACATACTCTGCGTCTGGTAGTCGATTGGCCAGTCTGCTTTAGTTATGCCAATACAAAACGATGTTAGTTTTTGGTAACAATTTTCCTACCGCTCCCCTCTCCTCCTATACTCTTGTTACCCAAGCGAATTTGAATTTACCTCAATGCCTCCCTTCTAAGCCGGTGTCCCCACTAACGTTATGAAAAAAACAAGCAGGAACAACAGTCTGTCTGGTCGTGCGTTCGTAGACATTTAGTATTTCCTCAATAACTTGTCTAATACTGGGACTATCATATTATTTAAAACACACTCCTGCCCAGTGAACTCCAAGCCATACCACCATATAATTTTTATGATCAGTTTCATTATGGTTTTAGATTTTCAATTTTGTCACCGGTCATCGTCAAATAAATATTTTACACAAGACGGCCATCTTCCCCTCTCGCTATCTCGCTAGCATGTATTTTTCACATAACTAACTTGTTTTTGTGACGTCAGAAACATTACCGCGAGGAGAAATAAAATTGTCTGCGTGTTTTGCATCTGTTGGCTTTGTTCCAGCGTGTATATATGCATGTCGGACTATCAAGCGAAGCGGGGTGTTGGCGTGGCGGGTTAAGAATTGGCGTTAATAATTTGTATTGTATCGTGTAACACTACCACAAAATGTAAGGATTATTACTTATTACCAGCGTTAAAGTTGACAGAATACGTTAATTCAGATAGTTATTTTGCGGCACACTTCCGCAAAATCGTTAATTATAAGTCTAGGCTGCAAAATGTATGCAGCAGATCTGGCAAAATGTTAAATGTTGGTAGTACGTTTTCGAAACCGAAACCAAAACGCGTGTTAGATTTTTACCGTGGAATCGTTCTATAGGCTTTAGCACTGCACAAAAGGCAGCGTTGCTGGCGTGTGAGAGCATCACCGTCAGACACAATAGGGCTGGTTTATTTATTTCATTTTATGACTAAAATCTTACTGAAATGAGCGATTATTCTCGCAGATTTTACTACACCCACTAACATAAGGGTGACAGGATGGTCGAACATGTGTGTACCCAATAACATGAGAGTGACAGGATGATCGAACAGGTGTGTACCCACCAACATGAAACTGACAGGATGATCGAACAGGTGTGTACCTACAGACATGAGAGTGACAAGATGATCTAACAGGTGTGTACCAACTAACATGATGTCGTAAATTTATTTTGAGAGAAAAGAGTCGTAGAAATAGTGGTCCGGTTTAGAGTGGAAAATGATGATGGTAAGCTCAGTGATAGAAAATGTAGAGATTTAATAGTTACTTCACAGCGTGCTGGAGGAGAGTAAAGACAGACTTATTTACGACAAATCGTGTCTCTCAATCTTCTCTTTCACTCTCCTGGTCAACCAATTATTTGCCAGTTTTCCAGACTCGCATCTGCGCGCTCACCGATTTGGTGTTTACAAACACACACACGACGTTGATACAAACTATATTAAACGAATAGGGGAAATGTTGGGCTTTGGGTATATCCAACACACAGAACTAAATGAGTTTAGGTGATTTTATTCACTTTAAACATCAATTACTAAAAATATCAGATATTACATAAATTATCATAAGTACACAAATGCAAATAACAAGTTTGGGAGGGGGTGAAGAAGATTGGTATCGACTAAGCCCTTCCCGCTCATTAGACAAAGACAAACCCAGTCCAGAGATAGATAATATCAGGAACACGGGTACGTTAACCTAACAGTAAAGTTAATTACTCTGAAAGAGGTGTTACCAAGTTAGGTATAAGTGATAGAAAAAAAAACCTGTTCTTCCCAGCTGTTCTTCCCTTTACTAAGCAAATGGAAAGGAGGTGGTTTTAAACAGAGTTAACAAATTATCAACTATCCCACTTAAAGGAACAATGTAGGGTATACAGAAAAGATATATGTTACCAGGTAAGCAAGTTAACAAAATGGTCACACAAAAGAATTAATTTCCTGTCATTCATACACGCGCTAGCAAAGGCCTTCACTCATCTTGCTCTCACTTACCGATTGTGAAAAAATCTTGCACTCCATAGAATAACACAACAGCAGTTACACCTCAACTAAATGTATGAGTGTTTGTTCAAGTTCTAGCCCCAGATTATCGGGTAGGCGGTCAGCACATAAAAGGGTCCCGTAATCGCTGGAAAATGAATCTGTAGTTGTGTCTCTTTTCTTAATAACAGTTTCTATGGGAGGGCACGGTCTCTGATACCGGGGTGAGGATGGTGTGGTCTATTTGACTATGCTGCTGATAACAAAATTCTTACGCGTGCTGGTACACTTTATCCGTGAGGTATGGTTTAAGTCCAGTGAGAAAACTAAGCCACATCACTGTTCAGGAAATTATGAATTATCTCTCTGTGTCAGTAAACTAACAAAGCTCGGGCCAGTGTTCTTCTTCCCGTTACGACTTAAGTTGTTTGATGGTGCGTTAAATTTGTCTTTGGGTGTGCTTTCTTTGCTATAAGTTAGATAGCGGAATTCCAAACATAGAATCGCCTCAACCGAAAACAAATAACCTTCTAAAGCACGATGAATTTCCCGTTAAGCCTATAATACACTCGAGTATTTAATTATGTATTTAATAAACACTGCGCGAATTCTAGTGGTTAAAAACCCACATCTATAAAACTAGGACTTAACTGAATTTATTAATTATAAATTCCTTCGCGACTTTAAAAGTTAATTTAAGCATCTATTATCTTTTGAAATAATATAATAGATAGATCATTATATTTAAAACTGGAACTCTTGAGATGGTTTAATTAAATAGATTTAAATTAACACAGAATCCCTTTAAATAGAATGACTGAGCTAGACCACTGATCACTTTACACAATATATATTACCGCTTTGCACAGAAATAGAAATCACTGCAAATATATATAAAATCCAGGGGAAAATCTATAACAAGATTTCAATAAAGCTAGTGCTTCTGTAAAGGTCTGGCCAGCGAGTGATAACGTGTCTAGTTCTACATGGTCTATTTAGCTAAAATGAAATGTAAGTTGAGTGGGACATGATAAACTTGACAACTTATTTGATCTCACGAACTTTTGGGGATCTGACCGCCAAATCAAGAGAAAAAGCCGCCCCCTGGTCTTCGTATCCGCTCGCTGCTGCCCGTTTCGCTTTCCCCCGTTCGCTCGGTTCCTCGATTGACACCGAGACGCGAAATTAGCGGCAAGCAACTGCGTCTCGTATCAGGGAAAACTACTGTCTTAGATAGCGCCGATAGTCTCCCTTAAGATCCCTCGGTCTGTCTCTTTGATCTCGTCGCTGTATCCTACATGAGTCCCGGTGGAATGCGTTCTGGCAAACGAAAAGTTACAACAAATGTTCAGGGGTTCTAATGTTATGAAAAGCTAAAAGTCCCTTTAAATCATCCATCATATCAGGGAGAATTCACTTGTCAAACTAGACGTACGTCACACATGAGAGTGACAGAATGATCGAAAAGGTGTGTACCCACATACATAAGGGTGACAGTATGGTCGAACAGGTATGTACCCACTTACATAAAGGTGACAGGTGTGATTGAACAGGTGTGTACCCACTAACATGCGAGTGATAGGATGGTCGAACAGGTGTGTACCCACTAACACAAGGGTGACAGGATGGTCGAACAGGTGTGTACCCACTAACATGAGACTGACAGGATGATCGAACAGGTTTGTACCCACTAACATGAGAGTGACAGGATGATCGAACAGGTGTGTACCCACTAACATGAGAGTGACAGATGATCGAACAGGTGTGTACCCACTAACATGAGAGTGGCAGGATGATCGAACAGGTGTGTAACCACTAACATGAGTGACAGGATGATCGAATAGGTGTGTACCCACTAACATACGGGTGACAGGATGGTCGAACAGGTGTGTACCCACTAACAAGAGAGTGACAGTATGGTCGAACAGGTGTGTACCCATTAACATAAGAGTGACAGGATGGTCGAACACGTGCGTACCCACTAACATGAGAGTGACGGGATGATCGAACAGGTGTGTACCCACTAACATAAGAGTGACAGGATGATCGAACAGGTGTGTGTACCCACTAACATGAGGGTGACAGGATGATCGAGCAGGTGTGTACCCACTAACATGAGAGTGACAGGATGATCGAACAGGTGTGTACCCACTAACATGAGAGTGATAGAATTGTCCAACAGGTGTGTACCCACTAACATAAGGGTGACAGAACGGTCGAACAGGTGTGTACCCACTAACATGAGAGTGACAGGATGATCGAACAGTTGTGTGTACCCACTAACATGAGAGTGACAGAATGATCGATCATGTGTGTACCCACTAATATGAGAGTGACAGGATGATCGAACAGGTGTGTACCCACTAACATAAGGGTGACAGGATGGTCGAACATATGTGTACCCAATAACATGAGAGTGACAGGATGATCGAACAGGTGTGTACCCACTAACATGAAACTGACAGGATGATCGAACAGGTGTGTACCCACTAACATGAGAGTGACAAGATGATCGAACAGGTGTGTACCAACTAACATGAGAATGACAGAATGATCGAATAGGTGTGTACCCACTAACATAAGGGTGACAGGATGATCGAACAGGTGTGTACCCACTAACATAAGAGTGACAGGATGATCGAACAAGTGTGTACCCACTAACATGAGTGACAGGATGATCGAATAGGTGTGTACCCACTAACATGAGAGTGACAGGATGAACGAAAATGTGTTTACCCACTAACATGAGAGTGACAGGATGATCGAACAGGTGTGTACCCACTAACATGAGAGTGGCAGGATGATCGAACAGGTGTGTACCCACTAACATGAGGGTGACAGGTGTGAACGAATAGGTGTGTGTCCAGTAACATGAATGGCACACAACTGAGCACGAATGCAATGATAATTATAAACTTGTTACGGTCACCAATTTGTGAGAAAAGAATCGAAAGGGAAAGAGATAACCTAGTAGAACCTTAGCGCACGAAATGCTGTAAACAACTATTAAAGGGAGGGACAGTAAATCGGAAGTGGAAGAAAAGAGAGCCAGCGGAAAGTTATCATGTTTATTTTACTATGGATGATGTAACGATGATAATATTATAAACAAGGACATCTTGACAACCTCCTGAGTACATTACACTTCAATAAATATTCTTTACTTCAAAAAAAGAAAAGAAAAGAAAAGAAATAGGCGATACTTCGTTCATACCATAACAACACATAGGTTCTGCAAATGTCAAGACAAAGGTCAGCCGGACTTTACTGAATGTTACTGCATGTTCTATCATTTACAAAATATCAGATATAACCTACATTACTATAACCAGGAAGTATTGTATTGGCCACATCTCTCACAGAATGAGAAAACGTCATGAAAATAAATAAATAAAATTAACAATAATTAAGAAATCAAACACGATCAGCAACCCGTGGGACAAGAGCATAGACAAAATTAACGGTCATTAAACAACAGACTGGTCATTAAACAACAGACTGGTCATTAAACAACAGAGTGGTCATTAAACAACAGACTGGTCATTAAACAACAGACTGGTCATTAATCAACAGACTGGTCATTAAACAACAGACTGGTCATTAAACAACAGACTGGTCATTAAACAACAGACTGGTCATTAAACAACAGACTGGTCATTAAACAACAGACTGGTCATTAAACAACAGACTGGTCATTAAACAACAGACTGGTCATTAATCAACAGACAACCATGCACTCAAAACAGATGGCGAGGATTTGGTTGTGTGTTTTACGGAGTAAGAATCACGATTTAAAACGTCTGAAAGTCCATTTTATGTCCTTCATTTACATTAAAAAATAATTTCAAAGAGCTACACAAATACAGCTTAACATAACTGTTTTATGAATCACTCTGTGTCAGAAATTACAGTAACAACACAGCTCAGAACTGAGAAGCGTCAAAATTTGAGATCTATGTGCATTTGAATTGTCACGAGACCATCAACTCAGCGTGAAGCTCTCAGTGTTTCACGTAAGCCAGACATGCAGACGACACCGAACAAACATTATCAGCTGCACTGCAGACACTATGAACCAACATGATAGACTGTAACATTTAAAAAAAAAATGTTGCCTCGTTTTGGCGAGGCGCGTCCCGTTCAACCTAGTCGGTTATATTAGAGCGCATATCCAAATATAAAAGGCATTTAGGTCTGACAACATTAATATGATTGTGACTGTAAAACAAATGAAGCTGATAGTTTGATACTTCGTAGATATTATAATTAACCCATAACACATGCAGACGTGGCCTCGGAAGAAAATGCTGCCAAGGAAACTATTATTTAACTAGCAACTACCCGCCAAAATTGGCAGGTTTTTAATTATAGTGTGTTGTTTCTGTTACACCTATTACATTGCTGCTTCTTCTATAGTCTCGCTTGCTCGCTGTGAATGACGCGATCGTCTCTTCCTTTTAGCCATCTTATCATTTTGATCCATAATAATAAGTTTGCAATACTTTAAATTAACATTGTGTCTTGAAGAAACAATCCAAAAACTTACATTTTTAAGAAAAATGAGTTAAATCCGTTTCCCGAATGAAACTGGACAGAAGAGTATCTTGATTGTCTATTGATTTAATCTGCATCTCCGCACCTTCATGTCCCCAGTTCAAGTTATTGGCTTCTTTCCATAATCAAACTGTTTGCTCGCTGTGAATGACGCGATCGTCTCTTCCTTTTTAGCCATCTTATCATTTTATTAGTCGGCGTCTGTGGCCTAATGGATATGAACGCAGTTTCATAATCCAGATATACCAGGTTCGAAACCTGCTGCAGGCGGTTTGGTAGCAGATCGCTTTGTGTGGATTTTTAACAATGGTATAAGCGCCGTACCGTTCAGAAAGCAATGGCAAACTACTGAACGTAAAAATTGCCTAGAAAAATCACAAACAGCCAATAAAAGCTGGGGTTGATTGCCACGTCCTGTAAAGGATAAGCAACTAACTTATCATTTTATTCCATAATAATAAGTCTGCTATACTTTAAATTAAAATTTTGTCTTGAAGAAACAATCCAAAAACTTACATTTGAAGGTTATTTTTAAGAAAAATGATGAGTTAAATCCGTTTCCCGAATGAAACTGGACAGAAGAGTATCTTGATTGTCTGTTGATTTAATGCACACCGTCACACTTTGCTATTTTCGCGAGAGTACAAGTACATATAAGGGGAAACAATACAATTATTGTCTAACTTTCAACCACAGTTGCACCCCCTTAGCTGTGCTCGAAAGTTAATGCACTCTCTCGAAAATAGAAAAAAGTGCGCAAACGACGGTGTGCAAAGTGTGACAGACCGACCGACCGAAGTACCTTAAGGCGGGAATTATGGTATAAGATGTACATGATTTAGCAAACAGTGAGGAAGCTTGCACAGGATATGACACACAAAATGTGGAAACAGCTGATAGCATTAAAATGATTCCTACATGACGAATCCCTAGAGTATTTAAACCTTATCATCATCAGGTGCCATCTCCACATCGAAGGTCGGCTGCAATGGATCTCCAACGTCTGATAGACTCTTTCCTGTTATCTTCCCACTTATAGCACTGTCTTCCTCTTGCACGTTTGCCTTCAGCTCTGTCTTCTATTATGTTCTTCAGTGTCCGGTGTTATGGCTTGTGACATGACTAAAATATTTTAGCTGTCTAATTGTGATCTCCTTCATTAATTCTCTTTTCATTCCTAGGTTTTCTAGGGCCTCTTTATTTCTTTTCTTCTCTTTTCATGAGATGTGTCCCATTCTTCTATACAACCATATCTCAAAGGCCTCAGTTTTTTTTATTCTAATTGCTCGTTCATTGCCCATGCTTCTACATCATACAGTAATGCAGAATATATATAGCATCTGATGATTCTCAATAATATAAATAATAAACAAAGGGAGACTATAAACAAAGGGAGAAAGGAACTGAAAACGGAAATACAAGAGATAAATATGAAAGACATGGAAAGACCTTGACGACACAGGACATTGACGGCTTGACGTGAATCTGTTGATAGCCTGTGCTCCACTGGGAGCATAAGGGTAATGCATGAATGCATGATTAAACAAAAGATTAGAAAGTAGTTTGATTTGGTTTGCTTTTAAGGACTATCTTCACTGCACACAGGATGATCGAACAGGTGCTTCATCGGTGCTGCCATCTCCTCCCTTAGATCAAACAAGGGGGATCTCAGCACAGCGCAAGAACTCCGTCGCACCGGTGAAGATCCCAATGTGTGTATACAGGAATCATACATTCTATACAAAAAGTCTGTGGTGGGTAGATTTCCTAATTTGTAAATTTTGCCAGGGCAGCGGTTGTATGGCCTACTCTTTACGATTTCTAACTGCCGAGGGATTTTTAACCTTGCAAAACTTTGCACACGTGACTTCCTATTTTTCGACTTATCCGAGAAGTCTAGGCTTCCGATCTCACTACCATGGATTAGAGGACATCATTAGGAACCAGTGACTTTGAAAAAATGTCCATCAATTATATTATTATTGAATGTAGTCATCTGGAAAACTGCTGAAAAAGATAGAAAAAGAAGAACACAGCAATTTGATGTTAGATAAATGATAAAGAGAAAAACCAAATTTTAAAAAAAAAGGACAGTAAGTTCTTTCGTGTAACAATATTTTTACCATTTCTAATCAGCATGAAGGAAGAAAATCTCACCCGCATCTTCAAAGATCCGCTTTTATTTCATTAACATCATTACAGTCTTAATCTTAGCCTGTAGGGTTCATGAAATTTTCATTTTTCAGTTTTCAAACAAAATTGCTGCATGTTTTGAGCAAAGCTTAATGTTGCGAACGTGGCTTAGAAAACGATGAATGCCAATTTTACGTAATCCCTTGTACTCTTAAATAACAAGGGTTGCATCTACACATGGCATGTTAGAGTATACAGATAAATCCAAATATGATGATATATCTTTTTAAATAATTAAAGTCTGGTAGTTTTTGTTATTACCTCTACACCTCACGGTAGAAGGGGAATGACTAAGTAAGTAAGTTTTTGTTATTGGTTTTTAATCATGGCGGCTGTCTAGATCACGTGAGACGTAGATCACAATATGTAAGCTTCGCGGAGCTAACAACAAATAAGTATTTCGATTCTCGAAGAAGTAGAAAGGAGAAATGATATACGACAATAACACCGGACAAGTCAATTATTTTGAAAATAATTCATTATCATTCTGTAACGTCCTTCAGTGTATCGCAGTCTTGACTGGTAGGACAAGATTGTATTGTGTATAAGACATAAACTTCGTTTACAGTAGTAACTTCAAAACGGGGCGCTATAGTCCCTAGGGGGCATCTTTTAAATTTGTTAGAAGATTTTAATGACAAAAAAGGAGGGTGGGGGAGGGAGGGGGGAACCTTACTTGGACATATGGCGATGGCGTTTAGTCACAAACACACAAGCCAATCTTATAGCAGAATATTTCAAAAGAAAAATAAGGCAGTTCGATACACTAACCTTGATGGCTTTCTCTGAGAAACGTAATTATACTAATACCGAATTACCAGGAACCAGGTTTAATTTAATTAAAGAAAAAGAAATCCTCACTGGACACCTGACCGTCGCGAACTTCGTGAATTTATGCAAGTGCAAACAATGGACAAAACTGAAGCAAACGTACGATACCAGATATGAAACTGGGAAATATTTTGCTCTAATGTAAACGCCACCAGGAGCACTGAAAACGAGATTTCATGTCTCCGTGAACTAAAAGCTCCCGACTGAGTTATTACTGCATTGTCTGTGGCTGCAAAAGATATTACAATAAATCTACAGGATACGTGATTGGACCTGCAGTATGAGTGCGAGGCCCAGATTTTTCAAGCAGTCTGAGCTGTTTTGGGTTCAAGAAAAGACATATTACCCTTGTCTGTGGCAGGAGGAAGTGTAGTTATTAGTTCAAGCACTGCCAACAATTTACTTAGTTGAATAAGCCGTCAGTAAAGCACATCTGCTGTTACTGTGTGGTTATAGGGCTGCCACTGTTAAACAATAGTGTACGATAATGCACGGATAATACTTGCTGAAACCATGTTAATAATGTGTATCCAAAGGCCAAAGACTGCAGAACTGCCTGAAATTCAATTGCTTAGTTAGGAAACAAACACACTACAGATGCGTTTAAGGTTTGAGCAGAGCTGGTTAAACATCAAGTTCGACATTAGCGTCTTGGTGAAGATCAGCATGATCAACGCATGATTTAATTGATATGTATTCTTACTGTTCATGCAAACAATATCAAACGAACTGTGTACTAACACTCTGAAAGCATGTATCCTCTGCTTAGATAGCCAGGACTACGCTGGCTTGGCCATGTACGCCACATGGAAAATGGTCGCATTCCTAAAACATATCTTCTACGGACAACTGGCAGATGGTAAAAGAAAAGTTGGGCGACCACAGCTGAGGTTCAAAGATGTGTGCAATAGAGAAAAGAAGGCACTGGACATAAATCCAGCGACCTGGGAGGATGAAGCTGCCAATCGCACCAAGTGGCGATGCTCCCTACGATGCTACCTCAGATTGGGCGAAAATAAACTCTCAGAACAAGTAAAAGAGACAGCCGAAAGGAACACCGGCAAAAAAAAGCAGCTGAGTGCTATCACCTCAAGGGCGCATTACCATAGTTAGTTATGACTGATGTGGCTACTACTACTACTACTACTACATTCACTTCCGTGCAGCAGTATCTGCTATCGGACTACCTTTACCCTTTACTATTTGTATAACGTTCTGGTGAAAAACTTCATTTCCACGTTACTGATATTAAATGTATTATTTGCATATCAACTCTTATACAGCTGTGTGCTGTTTAACAATATATCACGTGTCACGCAGCGGTCAACAGCACCATGCCACAGACACTCACCATGTACAGTACTGGTTATGATGATGATGATAGGAAACTCTATACAGAGCGATACAACAGATAAGCAAGTCGGTGATCTAAGTTTGTCATTTTTGGCATACCATTTAGAAACATGGTATGTTTGGAGTTCTGTAAATCGTGCATCCGAGCACTTCTTTTCACGGCTCATAGAGTATGAGAAATTATGTATACATCTAGTAGGGCACGGAATTTATAATGGCTGGCAATCTCCTCCCTCTGTTTCTTTTACACTATCGATTCATGGAAAAGGACTGCATTGTAATGCTGCTATTAGCTACTTTCTTCTGCACCAAGCATTCGTGGCGTTCTGTGGCTATTTGTTTGACACGATGAGGTTGCCAGCTGCAAGCCCAACCTCATATTACTTGCCTCGTACGACATGCATGAGGGTGCAGCAGTCCGATTCTTTCTTTGTCTCTTCAGAGACCTGCGGGAATTACACGAGGCAGAACAGTTAGTGACGGAGTAGAGTTTTTGTATGGAACGTCTATAAATAGGTGGTCACGTGCCAGCATTGTAAATTATGCTTGCGTATGGTAGATACATGTTTTGTGTACAGTGTATACATGTTCTGTGAAGGCTGGAGATGATGACTGATCACAACATAAATGTTAAAGTGTCACTCACATAAATTTGTATAGAAAACCGATACCGTTATTTTATTATGATTTAGAATGGGAATATGGACACTGGGAAATAATAGGCATAATTATCGTTGTGCCCCTGCGGTATTTCGCAATAGAATTTTCCCAGAGTGACAACAGCCAGTTCCATTTACGGTACCTCCTGTCTGTTTTATGTTTTATGCGCTTAGATTAGCTCTCACTTTCTTGTCTCAACTGCTTCCATTATGTCCCTGACGAAGACTTTGTCGTCGTAATTTATATCATTTATTTGTCCTATTTCCTTGGAAGTCGTACTTATTTTAACTAACCCTACCGTTCATCATTTTGTAGCGGTGGTAGTGGTGGTAGTGGTGGTAGTAGTAATAGCAGTAGCAGCAACTGCAGTAGTAAATGCTGTAGGAGTAGAAGCAGAAGTAGTGACAGTAGTTAGTAGTAACAAGAGTAGGAGGGAGAAGCAACAGAAATAATTGGAAATGGTAATATGCTCATAGCAGTACAGTAGAATGAATCTGAAATAGCTGTCAATTGTAAACTGGAGAGAGAGAGAGAGAGAGAGAGAGAGAGAGAGAGAGAGAGAGAGAGAGAGAGAGAGAGAGAGAGAGAGAGAGAGAGAGAGAGCATTGATAAGAATAACTGAACGTACTCTATGGTATAGAGCAGTAGTTCTCAACGTGAGCCATATGCCCCCCAGTGGTCCATGCCATATTTCTTGGGGACCACAGTAAGATAGTAAAGTACCGTTTTTCCAGCTAACAGAGACTAGGGGGGGAAGCCGGCACAGAGGTAAATGAGGCTCTGAAGGGCTCATGAGCATAAAAAAGGTTGACAACCCCTGGGGATAGAGCATGAGGTCTTGCAAAATGAAGAAGTAGACGTCACATTAACAGTAGCGGCAAACATCTGTTGTAGAAATAGTCGTAGTGGTTCTCACAGATCTAATGCTGGCACTAATATTAACCGCAGTAATGTTAGTAGGACTAGTCGTGGTACTTACAGTAACTGCAGTAATGTTAGTAGGACTAGACGTGGTACTTACAGTAAC